>CAHIKZ030005604.1:1202500-1383492 GCA_903632075.3 Acanthosepion pharaonis
TGAATCTGGAATCCTAAATATGGCTTCTACAGAAACACAGAAGAATCGCTGGCATCTCCAGTTCCCATTGAGAATCATTATACGTGTGTTTTTTTTTGCCTCCTTTTCATTCTGCTTGTTGTTGCATACATATTATATTTTCTTTGCGTGGAGCATTTCTCAATACGTATATATATAATTTTGTGTATGACTAAGTGGCGTTAAACCCTTTCTGGGGACAGAGCATGCTTGTCATTCTTTTTCTTCCGGCTATTCTGTCCGTGAAATAAAGTGTTATTATCTCATGGATATAATAATGTCCATAATGGAGGAAATGTAGATTTTCCTTTCTTCCATAGCTCACCCGTTAAAGCCATTTTATTGAAACAATGTGAGTAGTTTTAATAGTATATTTGGAAAATCTAAGAGTGAACCAAGTTCAAATTCCAGTCTAGTCTGTTGCTTTCACATTTATCTCTTTGAGAAATGTGCGAATCAGTTTCTTCTTCCAAGATATGAATTAAATGATAGGGTACATTGGCTTCTCCAGCATTGGTTGTCAGCTAATCTAGGAATTTAAAACCGCGGAGAAGGCAACGTGAAACCACCGCAATATCTTTCTTACAGCTTTTTGGTGTTCTTGAAGCCTTACCTTGAGGGGGCGGCCTGTCTCCCCTTTATATTTCTTTCCGCAGCTGCACGGGATAGCGTACACACAGTCTTTAGTCATGTTCTCCTCTATGGGGGGGGGTCTTACTCAGGAAAGATATCTGCGAAGTGTTGTCCAACTTTTGAAGGTTGTCCTGATGTTATATGAACCGCAGATCCTTTGCATCTTCTCCGATAATACCTTCACATAAGGCAGGCAGAGTGTTTTCTGAGTGTTGTTGTCCTCTTGTGAGTTCAATACCTGGTGGAGAACTTGGAGAGGTGAATTAACATGAGATAACTGATAACTGACATTCATTAGACATGGCACGTGTAACTAGAACAGTCTACCCCAGCGAGTGAAATAAAGGGTTCAGTTCGACATTCCAACCACCTGAAGAAGGCCGGAGCGTACAACGGCCGAAACGTTGTGTTAAATATGGCAACAAAGATGAGAACAATAGTCCGTATAATGTAAATAGTGTACATAATACCTCATCTCAGAAATATATAGAGATAGATAATATGTTGTATATGAAATAAAAAAAAACTGTTCAAACCTATCGAAAGCTCTAATTATAACAATTTTGTCGATACGATTTTTCGAGATCTACAAATCTTTTAAAAGAAATGATTTCCAAATACAGCGGAGTACTGTAAATGATTTGGTCCGCACAGTGCTGAGTATCATTACTATGATATATATATATATATATATATATATATATATATATATATATATATATATATATATATATCACGCAATAAAATCCAAAATTACCTCATATGGGGGATAGATTTATTTCAACCGACGAAAACTTCGTCAGTCTTATTCAACTCCGGTGTATAGACTGAGTTCGAGTCGGAATTAGAAATTTAACGGTGATAGCTTGAATAAGACTGACGATGTTTTCGTCTGTTGAAATAGATCTATCCCCCTTATGAGGTAATTTTGGATTCTATTACCATTTATTGGCTCTGTAATAATAAATACATTGAGCTCTTTTTGTGGATCAGTTTTAATATTTTATATTACTCGGATCTACTTGGATTATATACCAACGGATTTATTACCTTTATATATATATATATATATATATATATATATATATATATATATATATATATATTGTGTGTGTGTATTTAGGCAGCATTTTTTCATTCATACATGTTTCATTAAATAATATAGACAAGTGTTGTCTATTTATTTTATGTAAATTCTTTTCATAACGTCTGATAAGATTAATAACATTATCATTAAACGAAGAAAGAAAATCACAATATTGATACATATTTTTTAATCCCATCTAAGCTTTAGGCTTACATAAGTCATTATCAAAAATGACAATTACAGTACAATATATTAAGCAATACACAAACAAGAATGTGATGATAGTCTGTTTCTGTTTGCATGGATGATTTCCAAGCAACGATAAACGCGTGCATATAAGACGCTGGAAGCGAAAATCGCACATTATAGACATTTAAGAATATTTGTGGAGATTTCATAGTTTATTTTGTTCAGGTTAGGTTTCAACTGTTTTATGTATATAGCTTCAAGAATGTTTAGTTTTTGTTTATTGTTTTCATGTCTAAGTATAATTGTGTTTTCCACAAGGATTTTCCGGAATTGTATATGCGGCCAGGCATGTTTTTTTTAAATGCCTAAAAATACAGATGAAATACTTCAACTTCAAAAACGTTTCCAAAATAATTCTGTCTTTAAATTCACGTATGAACTCAACACTATTAATAAAATTCCCTTCTTTGACATATTGATAAACACAAATGTCTATAATTGGTAACAGAATCCTCCATTGGTTTATACCAACGGCTTCCCATACTTAATACTTCTCGAATTCACTCTCGCGTGGTCATGTGTGACGTCATGAGCTGCGGTGCGATTTTCCCTTCCAGCGTCTTATATGCACAAATAAAGTACACGGTACAAAGCAAGGTTGCGTTTTTACTCCTCTTCTCTTTGCACTTTTCTTTTCTGTTATGCTTGTAAAAGCACTCTCTGACTTAAGTGTAGGAGTCAATGTTGAATTCAGAACAAGTGGAGGTCTATACAATCAGCAATGTTTTAAAGCACAATCGAAACTTAATCTGCAGCGGTACACGATCTTCTCTTTGCAGATGATGCCGCTCTGTTAACACACAGTCTAGAAGAAATTCAAACTATCCTTGATAAATTCTATGAAGTAGCGAAAGCATTTGGACTCACTATCAACATAAAGAAGACTGAGCTAATGTACCAGCCAGTAGCAAGCAATCCATCTCTCACAAATCCTTTCGTCTTCAATGATGGTACGGCATTAAAAAAACAGTTGAGGCGTTCACATATCTTGGATAAACAGTCTCTTCTGGTGGAAAAATGGACAGAGAAACCTAAGCCAGGATAGCCAAAGCCAGCAGAGCATTCGGTAAACTTAAACATAGGTTACTGTTGAAACTTGACTAATGCATGGAATAATAATGCAACACAAAATGTACTTAGAACAAAATGTATTGAAACAAGAAAGTGTACACAATATTTACATATAGTCTTTTGTATATTCCTGGTAAGACCGTTCCTGGAGAATGTGTTGACTGAGTCGCAGTCGGACAGAGTCTCTGGTTGAATCTCTTGATTCCTCCCTCTCTTCTCGGTACCAACCATATTTATATGGTCGGTACTCCACTATGCAAATTAGGTGGATCCTACCACAACAGTTACAGAACACCAAAGACGTGTCTTTCAGAGTAAAGATCGACATATACAGATCAGTCGTTCTCTCAACCTTTCTCTATGGTGCTGAAGCTTAGACCCTGTACCGCAAGCATATAAATCAACTTGACGCCTTTCACATGAGCTGTCTTCGGGCCATATGTGATATAAAATGGGACGACAGGGTCAAGAATAGTGCAATACTGAAGAAATGTAACAACACCGCAGGTATTGAAACCATTCTAGCAAAGATACAACTTAGGTGGTCTGGTCATGTTATGAGAATGGCTGAGCATAGGCTTCCAAAAAAGGTGCTGTATGGACAACGACCAAACTCAAAGCGTTCAGTTGGACGTCCACTCTCACGGTACAAAGACAAATTGAAAGACAACTTGAAATATCTCAACTTTGATCTGAAAACCTGGGAGGCCCAAGCATCAAACCGAAAGGAGTGGCGTAAGACATGTTTCATTACGTTAAAGGGTTTTGAAGACAGTAGACTGAAGCACCGTGACCAGCTTCGCCAAGCTCTAAAGCAGAGACGCCATCAAAATTCTGCTTTACCAAATTTCATCTGTTAGTGTGACTTTGTCGCCCGCAGCAAGGCTGGGCTAATATCGCACTTAAGAAAACTTAAATGAAATATGTCTTTCCATTACCTGATTTTCTCTACAATAACCCCTGCTAGCACGCATAAGTGTAAAACGAAAGGCACCATTCAATGCTGATTCTCATTTATCGTTCACGATAGGAGAATCTTACCATATATATATATATATATATATATATATATATATATATATATATTTTTTTTTTTTAATCGATTCACCCCAAGCAAGGCGGGAATCCACTAGTATGCAAGGGGTTACAGAAGATTTGAAGCGAGAGCAGATTGGAGTGATAGAGGAAAGGATGAGAAGAAGGATAGTGGATAGATCAAGGCAACTGGAGATGTCGATTGACATTACATTTGAATAGTTGGAGATTATAGCTGTCAGGGAAACAGGAATAGGGAAGGGTGTTCCACAGGCGAGAGGTGCGAGATATGAAGCTAATGGAGTAGAAGAGACGGCTACATTTAACAGTTTCGACAGTGAAAGGGTGTGAGCGAGATGCCAGCCTAGTAGAACGCTTAAATTCATGAAGTCTGGGAACCATCGGAGCAACTTCCATGAAAGTATTTATAAAAAAGACAGAGTGGGGCGACGACACGTCTGTGAGAGAGAGACTGCAGACGAGATGCCAGATCAGGGCCAATTACATTGCATATCCGTCTCTGGATCTTATCAAGAACCTTGAGGCAAACAGAAGGGGCACCGGACCATATATGGCAGCGATGCTCCATGCAAAAACGATTGGTTGATTTGTAGATTTGAAGGATCGACTCCGGTGAGAAAAATTTTCTGGGGCGGCACAGGGAGCCATTTTTCCTTGCGGTGGACGAAGCTATTAACTCGATGTATTTGTTCCATCTCAGATCAGCAGTCAATGTGAGGCCGAGTAGTCGCAAAGAGGAGCTCTCGAGAAGTTGAGCGTCAGACATTCTAATAGGGAGCAGGGATGGTTCTCTGCGGTGAGTAAAAGAGATCAGTTTTGTTTTTGAGGCGTTAAAGTTAACCAGCCAATTCCTGTCCCAGTTCACAACCGATTGAATGTCCTTTTCGAGACAAACGGCCAGGTTAGTTTTGTCAACGACACTAGATTTGTTTTTGAGTCAGGAGTAAATTGTAATATCGTCCGCGTAGATGCCAACTTGGGAATCTATGACGTCAGGAACACTTGAAATAGTTTTCATGTTTTAGGGAACCCTTGTATAAAAGTATTATATACCATTATTAATATCTATCTTTTTCATATTTTTATTGTAGTTCACATAGTAAACATAATAGCTGGATACCGCGCATGCGTCCTTTACTCGAGTGAGTTTCTCAATAATATACTAATCCGCCATATACAGATCCTGTCCATTAACCAGTGAAGCCGTTTCACGCTGACTCCAGACAGACATCGCTAAATACATTCCTTATGATTATTATAATTTTAAATAGTATAAGAGGTTGAAGCCCTTAAAATTATAACCAAAGATTTTCCAACAATATACCGTATGTGAAGAGTAAAATTCAGTCAGTTATGTGCCATACGGGATACACGTTTAGGCGATCATGTATCTTTCAATACATGACTGACGAGGCAGATTTTTCCCGCAGTAGGTTGCTTTCTGCGGTAGACCAGTTACCATCCAAGTCTGTCCTCCATAGTTGGGGGAAGAAGAGGATTCATACCTTTCCCAAGGGTATTAACACGTAAGTGAACGTAATGGATTCGACTGGAATTCGAACTCGGCTCTCCGATTGCTTCAACACGAGCCGTTATCCACTACTCCACCTTCAAATCTACAAATCAGCCAATCGTTCTTGCATGGAGAACGTGACTAATTAAAATTGCAAATTACATAAAATTACAAATTGAAAATTAAAGAAAAATACGTTTCTCGCGGTATCCCTAACGATCTTTTTTGGAACACTAGGGTTCCGAGGAACACCGGTTGAGAAACACTGATTTAGACTGTCTGATCCTGACAGTCTAATGAAAGTGATGCTGCCTTATATTGAGTCACCAGTTTATCCAGAACTTTCGGATTTAGATTTTAGAAGAATTACACCCCCCATTACCAAAAATAATCAAACACAAACATAAATAGATCCAATTTTTAAATAATAAAGCAGTTTGTCTGATAATCGCAAAAGGTTGAAACCCAGTGTCACAAACTCATATCCATACAACTGAATATATATATATATATATATATATATATATATATATATATATATATATATATATGTTTTGTGTGTGTAAAATAATATTTCATTATATATATATATATATATACAGGGTGTTTCATTAAGACGGATTATATATAAGGGTTTTTCATTAAGACGGATCAAAGACAGCAGTAAATAAATCACTATTATTGGTGAAAATTTATTTATTTCTCCATTGGATCATGTTATTTAAGTCATGGCAATTATGTTTGAAAAGTAATATCGCCCAAATGTCCGTCAAATCTGAAAGAAAAAGAAAAAAATCATTAGATGCTTAAACTTAATTCACTAATTCACATTAAAATCGGTCCAAGTTATTGGAACCTCCCTTTTATATATATATATAGCAATTTATCAAATACACTAATTATACACATAAATAAATTAAACCACAATTTTGTTCTAGTCAAAAGAAAAAGTAATTTACTCAGAAGGAAAATTCTCGAGAGTGCCGCTATCGAATCTTATCAAAATATAAATCTACGGCCCGGTTTCTTTCAAATCTCAGCTTTCCTGAAAGAATTAATCTTACTTATTATAAAACGCAGATTGTGTGTGTGTGTGTGTGTGTGTGTAACGTTTATATATTGGATCGGATTTCCTACATTTTTTAGCCGATTTCAACAAAACTTCACAGGACTACATAAAATTACCTTGTGGTGGTTCTAACAGCGCCGAAAATGGGAAAAACACAATTGTTTTTTAACAAAATCAATTTGAAAACACGATTAAGACACATCGTGAGAATGAAAGGGGGACAACTCACATGGTGTTAAAAAACCCACGTTGTTTGTGTGTGTGTGTATTCCTTTATATATGGGATCGTATTTCCTACATTTTTCAGCCGATAAAACAAACATCCACTTTTTGTTTTGGCAGGAAGTGTTTCTTATTGTCTTTCACACTTTTTTATTTATTTATACATTCAGAATGCTTTAAAAATTCTATTTACAAGACAATTGTTTATAATAAAATTCTATTCAATCGGGAGACTCATCATAACGATTGAAAACAAAACAATTTTTGTTTGAGTTTGGGTTTGACCAATTCAAAAAAAAAAAAAAAAAAAAAAACTAAGACATGCGTGTCCGTCAACCTTAAACAATAATCTAACGATCTCTACCGATTGTACGAATCCAAACATCGGATAATTCTTTATCTTTAGGGAAAGATAATTCCACGTACTTTAGGGCCGTTTTTACAAAAAAACTAATTAAGACATGCGTGTCCGTCAACCTTAAACAATAATCTTTGTCAATTTTATTTTTCAGTCTTTATGTTGGTCGATACTTGATCTATCTCTTACTGTTATATCCCCGAGCAACGCCGGGCTCTACTGCTAGTACTTTATAAAATCAACATACACGACCTCAAAAATGTTAAAAAATCAAAACGGTTAAATCCATAACCTCATGTTTTCAAGGATGCACAGCACATATGTTCCTCCCAAACCATAACAAAATGATCACAATTTAAACAATATTCATTTATTATATATATATATATATATATATATATATATATATATGTATGTATATGTGTGTGTGTGTGTGTGTGTGTGTGTGTGTGTGTGTGTGTGTGTATTTTATACATATTTTATTTTATATTCGCAGTACTTAGTGGAAAGCGCTCAATATCAGCGTAATAGATTGTTTGCTTGGACTTGCTGTGCTGCGTTTCTAGCATCTTTGTTGGTATAATTTTTATAATTATACTTTTTTTTCTCCCTGTCCATTCATTCACGTCATCCATGACAGACTTTTTTTTTCTCTTCATAATTTGTGTTCCCCGTTAACAGTTCTGATGAGAGGGGACGAAACTGGTCGACTGGTGTGTGTTTTTGTTTTTATTTTAAATCTATCATGGCCTATAATATAAAATTTCTGGTTTTTTTATGCCATATATATATATATATATATATATATATATATATATATATATATATATATATATATATATATATTTCTGGAACATTACCCGCTTTCTTTTGTCTCACCATACTTTGAATTATGGTACTTTGTGTCCTCCACTTGTTTTTACTGACCTTTCAACCACCTGATGGATATTCATGTACGTTCTAAAATCAAAAACCTAGATAAACCACTGGCATCCTTGCTCTTGTATATAAACACATGCAAGTAAATAATCCTCACTTTTTCCTTGCTAAAGTCCCTCAGAGGACGAAACACGTCGGCTAAGAAGGTTTTTCCTTTTGTTATATATATATATATATATATATATTGTGGGGGAAATGAAATAAAACCAATAAATTTAATAATAATAATGAATAAAAAATCACTTAATCTTTCCATGATGCAAGTTATGATGCATAGGAACCAAAAAGGTTTTCTGGTCACATGTGCGATTTTATGACTCTACTTCCGGAAAGGACAGAATCTTTCTTTCTTCTCTTGGTTTCAAGATGTGAACTTCGTGTTAATAGCCTTCCCACTGGGAAATGTTAGTTTCCCCTGTCCCCTGGCGACTGAGCTGTCTCCATTTTCCAGCGAGATCGGGCGTGTTTTTAGCAACCCTACTCATAAAGTAGAGATTCGGCTGTCCCAACTCAGCGCATGGATGACTTGAATGCAACCACCTTTTCCCGTTCTTATCCTTACTTTCCACAAATTATTTCTGAACCAGAAAGGAAAACGGACATACTCGAAAGACATTTAACTTTGTTTCAATACAGTTAACATAAAAGAAATATAAGCCCGTAGCAGAAATGTACACACAAACCCCACCAGCTTGTTAACATCTACAACATATATATATATATATTAATATGTATTTGGACAGCAACCTTTCTTTTAAACATCTTTCGTTAAAGAAAAGGAAAATTTTATTAATTTTTATTTAGTTTTTCCAGCGTTCTTATATTTTTTTCGATTTTGTGGAAGTGAGGGAGTACAATAATTGTTCATATTGTCTATTGTCCCAAGCACTTTCGTCCACTTCCTTAACCATTTTCAAGGGGATATTATTTTGGTGTTGTTAGTTTCTTTTGATGTTTCGACTGTTTGAGGTGTATTATTTGTGTAGTTTTGAAAAAAAAGTAGAAGCGTTTATCCGAGCCTTTGCGTGTTGAACACGACTGGAATTTGAATGAGCATTTTTCTATTTAAAAGAAAAAAAAAATTCAGCATGCCACTCCCATTGTTAAACAAGGTAAAGGTGATAGTGGGGGAGAGATGTTTGATATACAGGGCCTCTCTTATAGTGAGATGCTTTCGGTAATTTGATTTACATAGAATTTTCAGCTGAATTTTTGGAACCAATGCTTGGCGGTGCGTTCAGCCACAACATTATCCCCAAAGACTTGACGTACTCGACGACAATGCGGCTGAGGACAAGTCCACTTTAAAGTCATAATAGCCTCGAGCTGCTTCGACAATACCATGGTTCCTCACCGCTGCTCGAGCTATGATTGATGTGTGTGCTCAACGCACCTGCACTGATCAAAAGCAGAAACCCACCCACCTCTTGACGCACTCATTTGTGCATCAGTGATCACTTCTTCCACACAACATAAAAATGGCAAGGACTTTTGGTTACCTTATATTACCAAATATTTTTCCACCTCCCCCTAGTGTCTTCTAAGTTGTTTTGATTGACTATTTCAATGAAGGAGTAAAACTCTAGCCCAGCTGTCATATCTATCCAATGTAGCTCTACATTCATCTACTTTTGAGAAATCAGTTTTCATGTACTTCTACGGGATATAAAATCCTCTATTTTACAACCAATAGGTGAAGCGCAAATAAGTAAGAAACGTCCATACATAAATAGGATCAGAATCACTAAAGCAAAAACTTTCGTACAAATCAGTAAAAATAAAAAATAGGGTCCAAAATTAAATAAGTGGTTTCCGGAATTTGATTGGAGAGTACAGTCAAGTGTTATGCTTCCAACTACGTCCATACATTTGAACTCCAAATGAACTGGTCGCTGGGTGCTGTCCTGCGTAAACCGAAAAGCTTTCGTTTGGAACCAAGCAAGTGATCAGGATAACTATATATACACCGATTTCGTGGGCAATAAAAACACACAGAGTAAAAACCGAGTCAGCAGCTGGACGTGGATCACCTGTCGATGACAGGCGGTTGGATCTATAAACACCCGACCAGAATTCTCTCGTTACCATTACAACACCTCAGTCAGCAACAACTACACAACATTCAAAGGAATATTCACACATCTCAAAGAAATATTCACAACCGTGGAAAAAATAAAGATTATGTCCATTTCCTTTTCGAACCACCGTAATCAGATTTCATGTATTAGCACTCACACACAACCTACTAATGTGCTTCACCGCCCCACCCCCACACATTTAGTCAGCAGCCATGCATACACCCTGTTAAAATGTGCCTGAGATACACGCACATTATAATGACCAAGGCATATGACTTTACGAACTGTCCTTTAACAAATGGAAAATTTTGTTGAATGTTTGAACTTTTGAACTAACACAATGTATACCATGTAAAAACAAATGTTAATATGTACATAAATATATGATTATTTCAATCTTGTTTTCCTTTTTGCCTATGTAAAAAAGTCATTTCTTTGCATTATGTTGGATTTCTGAGCACGATACTCGGATTTTAATTTTTCACTTTTAATTTGGGTAGACTGACCCTACACTTCTTTGCCCAACATGTTTCTCTATATGTTTTCTTAAAGTTAATAGTTTGTTTGGTTGTTTTCATATTTTAGCAGCAATACGTCTATGAAATTATGCAATATTTCTCAAGTTTACATGTATATATTGTGAAAGTTTATACTAGAAGGAAAAGGGGTTATTGTTCAAATTAAGATCATATCTTCTTTAAAATCCATAAATAAAACGAAAAAGTAATTTATTTCATATTACTACAATTTATTTCATGATACTAGAAATCAATTAAATATATTTTACATGTTACTGATTTGGATCTTATTTTTTTTTTACTTCCAATCCAATTTCACATCAGAAAAGCTCTTTCAGCTAATACCCTTCGGGTTAGACAGAGGAATGCTTTGATGTCGAGTCAGAAGAGGAAGAGGTGGCAGGGGATATCAAAATCACTCTCGTCTTGTTTGGGTTCACCTGGTGTTTTCAAGTTCAAATGGCATGCGTCACGTGTTCCATCGTTGATTCATTCTCACACCCTAACCTTTTCGTCCATTAAGTGTTTAGGCCAAGGTTTTTACAAGCCAATAGCCCAGATTTATTTTCAATTTATCGAACCTTGTTTACCATATTCTCTTATTTATGACATAATTAACGGGCCGAATTGAACACTGAATAATAAATATTTTCTTTGGTGTTATTTTCTTTCCTATTTTGGTTACTCGCTACTTTTTGCTTTTGCTAAATAAAGTTAAAGTATCTGCCAACTCTGGTGACGCATACACTTTTATTTTCTCTTGATGGAAGTTTCAAACTTGGAAAAAATATACAAGTTGTGTGGATTATGCGTGATATGGATTTCTCATTATCTCATAAAAGTCTATCAGTCTGATATGAAGTGTGATATGATGATGTTTTGTTGCTATTCTGAGTTTATAAATAGGTAGTTACTTAAATTTTATTATGAATTATTTATATAAACCACACGATCTGTCAACAAGAGAAATCTTATTTCCAGGCTTTGGAAAAAACAAAAAAAAATCCAGACGATATTCAACCAGATTTCGATTCATCCCTCCGATTGAATAGAAAAAATTTCAGAAAGAGATAAAATGTTTGTTCAAAAGAAAACATATTCAGTTCAATGAGAACCTAATTTAAGATTTTCGAAAGACTTAGACTACCATTTTTGGGGGCATTTCAGTTCTTCTTAGAGCCAAGATATGCGATAACCCTGGTATAATATTTGTCAAAAAAGGAAGTTATGTTTAAAAAAACACACAACAAAAGAAAAAACAACTGTTCCTTGGTAGCTTTTATAAGATTTGTTAGTGAGGATGGGATTCAAGAAGATTTTTTCTGCAGCACAGAATTGCATGAGAGGAGCAAAGAAATAATTGAATAGATATATTTAATTTAATATTGTGTCCATGTCTCCAAACAAGAGGAATCTCCTGGTAGAAATGCGTTAGCGTCTTTACTGAGAGTGCCTTAATTGTTAGCTCCATAAGAGGTTTTGTTTCTCTCATAAAACAAGAAAATGATAATACAAGCCTCAACATATCGTGTTCTTCAAAAAGGAGACGATTTCAAGTGACAAGATTTTTGCATATAAAAAAAAACTGAATCTTTGGAAAAAACATGCTTGGGGCTTATGAGTAAGGAGGAGTATTATCAAATTTCATGTCATATTCAAGCCCACATGGAAGAACTGGTGACTAAAAGGGAACATTATTTTTCCTCCCTTTCAAATGAAATATGATTGACTGAAGGAACCAGACTCGTACTTGACTTTATGAAAACAGGAAGAACTTCGTAATCTGCTGCGTCAATATTTGTCCTTTTATATGTGTCGGAGTTAGCTCCTCCTTAATTCCCAAATTGTCACTAGGGGTAATTCTCCCTATACTATAAATACTGAGCAACTTCTCACCTCGTTCTCTTTTTGAATTTCTTCATTTCAGCAACTACAATGTAGGCTCTCTTAGAAGATCCGCGTCTTCCCATTTGTGGAAAACGCCATGAACATTATACACACACACACACGTACGTACGAACAGACACAAACGTTCACACACACAAATATTATTGTCTATGTCCATTGTAAAATCTTTTGTTTAATACATATATTTGTTTACACACACACACACACACACACACACACACACACACACACACATATATATATATATAGGTCTTGTTTGTCTTCTTTATCTTCAAGTAGACTTAATTCAAGTCCGGCCATTTTTTTGTAGTTAGACCTTTTAATATTCTACTAGGAGTTACACAGGTGTTTCTAATACAACAACACGCAAACACACACAGTCCTCTACATATGTATTAGAATTTAGCTTATATTTATTTTTGTAAATGCAAATATGTTTCTTGTCGAATGATAAATTTATGAGATCTTTTATATATGTATTTGGAGCATGTTTTATATTGTCGAGGTTACCTCCTCTTTCGCTCCTTAAACTGAGAGAACAGGACATCTCGACTTTGACCTCTCGTTTGTGCCCCCAATACACTGTTAACCTGTGGGAGAGACTAGCAAGTTCTTTTTTTAGTTAAGCTATATTACAAACCTTGTTGTAATATACTGCTAGACATTTTTAGGCCATAGTTCCCTTTAGCTAACCTCGTCATATTTTATTATAGACACTTTACTGTTAGCATATCCAATTTAACTTGCTGGTTTCCCTTGTCACAAGACAATGACTTCTCGCTAGATTCGAGGGGGTGTCGGCGACTGAAACGGTCGGATACGGAGGACCTGGCCTTCGTTGGCTAGGGACGTCGATCAACGGGCTGTGTATTAAGGTACGCCTCCATTTTTTTTTGTCTGCCAACTTGACGATAGTTGGAAACTTTTCTCTCTCTCTCTCTCTCTCTCTCCTTCGCCTACTACTCCTAGCTTCTGTTCAACTCTCGGCATTCCGTCCCTACTGGCTGCCCGCACATCGTCCTTAACCTTTCCCGTACACTATGTTAGTAATTAATACGGGAGGTTACTTATGTCGGAATCGACCGGCAAACACGCAACGCCTTCTCTGGACCTGTGACATGCCCGAACAACGCCAGCTCTTCTTTCCTTCCCAACACGTCAAGTTGGCACCCCGGTAACGACCAACTGCAACAACCAACATCAACTGCAACAATCAACTGCGATGATCCTGCCAACAACCAACATCAACTGCAACAATCCACTGTGATGATCCTGGCAACAACCCACATCAGCTTCAACTGCAACAACCAACAGCGATCATCCTGGCAACAACCAACATCAACTCCAACAACCAACAGCGATCATCCTGGCAACTACCAACACCAACCTCGACCATCAATGCCTGCACTAGAATTTCTGCGTCTCTACCGTCCGACCACCTTTGTTTCTTTTTCTAGAATAAATTAGCATATATCATACATATCCTCGTTCTGTCGTCTATATTGTTTCACCGTCAGATTTAACGTCTTTAAAAATGTTAGTGGGCCTCTTGTGACCTCATTCACCCTTGTGTGATACGGGGCCGCTCGCGGGGGGGGGGCGCTACAATATGATTGTTGCCCATGCATTATGAGATCTTTTGAATGTACATTATGAGATCTTTTGAACATATGTGATCTTTTGAATATGTCATTGAAACATGCTTTATAAGGTTTTTTGAACATGGATTATGAGTTGTCTTGAATATGTATTATGAGATTGTTTTAATATGTATTGTGAGATCTTTTGAACATATATTATGTGCTCTTTTGAAAATGCATTATGAAATATTTTGATCATGCATTATGAAATTTTAAAAGAAATTTCTTACAATAATTTATTTTTGTGCAAAATACAGTAAAAGAAATTTTTTTTACATTAAGGAGCAACAAAAAAGACTCTAACTACTGCGTGAAATTTAAGGTAATACAAAATATGAATAATGCAGATATCTGAAGAAATGTACACCCACTTAATCGTAAAATGAAAAAAATCACAGAACGAAGGAAGCTTTGACATTTTCAAACCACCGATGTCACAGGAATATTTAAAATTTATAATTTAAAGTACAAAGTTGCATTAACTAACAGTTTTCTTGTCTTTTTTACGTATTGGAAATCTGATTATCTTCTTCATTGAATCTTATCTAATGTAAGAACGAAAGTTCTGTTCTAATCACTTAACATTTATTACGATATGTAGATATATGGTTACAGTTGTTCTATTTTATTATTCATTTTTGTTCATGGTTGATGCCGTTAATGTGTTGTTGGGACCATTACTACTCAGGCATAATTGATCAAGTGAGAAAGGTTGTTGACTATTATACCACATGGAAGTGCTCTTGTTTTATTCCATAGAGATTTTCTTAACATAGATATGGAACAAGGACACATGTATAGAGTACCCAAAGAGGAACAAACTCACTACTCAAGCATAATTGATCAAGTGAGAAAGGTTGTTGACCATTACACCACGTGGAAGTACCCTTGTTTTATTCCACAGAGACTTACTGAACATAGAAATGGCACAAAGCCACATGTATAGAGCACCTAATGAGGATTGAATTCACTACTCAGGCATAATTGGCCAAGTGATAAAGGTTGTTGACCATTATACCACATGGAAGTGCCCTTGTTTTATTCCACAGAGACTTACTAAACATAGTTAGATATGGCACAAAGCCACGTGTATAGAGCACCTAATTAAGATTGAACTCACTACTCAGGCATAATTGTTCAAGTGAGAAAGGTTGTTGGAAATGCCTCAAAACTAATCACATGGCAGCTATATGGATTGATCTCAGGTGAAAATGATCTAGCAAGACAGGCTTGCTAACTCTTACACTGTGGTGAAGTGCTCCACAAATAGCGATTTACTAAGCGTAGCTTAAATGCAGCACAAGGCCGAAAGTATGGAGCACACAGGATTAAATTCATTACTCAATTTGAATTGATCTAGTGTGATAGACTTCTTAACCATTGCACCATGTCAAAGTGCTGTAGAGGACCGAGTGGGTTTGGGTGTTATTGAATTAGGAACACGTGCTGTTTATTACTGCTAGGAGAAGGTCCAACTACAAGAAAATGGCGGACTCAAATTAAGTCCAATCAAAGATGTAAAGACAAACAAGACCGATGTATACATGTCAACAAATATATGTATTAAACAACAAGATTTGCAAGGGACATAGACATTAACATTTGTGTTTGTGTGTGGACGAAAAGAGTTTGTTTTTTGGTGAATGTTCGTACGTACGTGCATGTGTGTTTCATGGCGTTTTCCCATAAGCGGGCAAAAACGCTGATTTCTACGAGAGATTACATTTTTAAATGTGTCCGCTGAAATGCAAAGTGAAAAGAGAACGAGGCAAGAAGTCGCCCAGTATTTATCATAGTGTAGGGAGAGCGACCCCTTGTGAACAACTTGGGAATTAAGGAGGAGCTAACTGCGACAGTGCCCTTGTTTTTCTTTGCAACTAACAAATACAGTAGAATCCCTGACAACCAGACTAAGCAGGCCTTCTGGATATGAGGTATTGGTTACAAAGTCCGGATATGAGGGATTATATTTAGATTAAAATAAAAGAATTGAAATCAAGTTTAACATTTATTTTCAATGTTTTATAGTAAACAAAATAAGCTAATGGTGTGTGAAATATAATGGAATAGATTTTTAGGCAAAAGAAAGAAATTATGTAATATTAATGAAAATTCATTAAATTAAGTATACCACGTATACAAAACAAATAATGTAACGAAGATTTTTTAAACGCTGTTGCATGATGTTTCTTTCTTTTCTAATGTCAATTTCAACTTTTTCCGCATTTCGTTTTGCTTTTATTCTTGAAATGTTTTTAAATTAAAGACACTTTTTAACTCTGCGTGCGTTATTGCAATCGTCATAGATGAATGCTGGCTTTCTTTCCATAAAACTGACAAACTTTTCAATCGCTTTTTCAATTTCAGTCCAGGTTTCATCACAATCATGTTTTTTATGTCCTTGTTCATTGTGACAGTGTGAACACTGGAAAATTGTTTCTTTGGAGGATTTTATATCATACAATATTGACTTTCCTATATTGAACTCAGTCATTAGTTACAATGAAGTTTCACCAGTATCTAGTATATTTAAAATTTCCACTTTTTGTGATAACTCCAAAGTTTTTGTTTTCCGCTTATTCCCATCATCTTTTGTCCCCAATACAAGCCATTAGGGTGAAATAAGCATTAGCAATTATCCAAAGTAAATTTTCTGAAAAACAGAAATTTCAAATCAGTTATATATCACCCAAGTAGTTCAAATGTACACATCAAAACCATGTCCGGATATGCAAGATTCTGGATGTGAGGGATTCCGGATATGAGGGATTCTACTGTATAGGCAATAGTCAAATAGTTTAAAGAGAAGCTGAATTCATTATGCAAAACAAAAGGTGGGACAGGCACATTCACTACAGTTTATAATTTTCTACTTTCCAAGTTTCTTTTGCAAAATCACTCTGAGTGAGACTGGTGAAGAGGCGACTGGATATAAATTCTGACAACAATAAAAAAAAATGGAATGTTGTTAATGTTATATGTGATGCAACTGCTACTTCCATCATCACTGGCAAAGAGAGAGAGAGAGAGAGAGAGAAACTTTCAATGGCTTCCAAAATAACGCTACTAACTACTGCATTTTTTTCTTATCTTTAGTGGGTAGATGTTTATCACGCTTTGATCAGAGACAGTACAGTCACCAATTTCAGTTTTGTCTGTATTGATGGCTTAGCAGGTAAAGTGTCTTGTTTTGTAGAATACTTGAACAAGATGAACACAGGCTTGAAATCAATAGAGAGAAGATTAATTTAATCACCAATAACATCATTAGTACTGGCATCAGAATCAATAGCAAGAAACTAGAAATAGTCAACAGCTTTAAATATTTATTAGTTATTTAATAGTCTAAAGATTAAAGCCTCCAGGATTTCACTGTAATTTGCCAGTTTGCTGTAGTATTATTAATTGTTAAAGGGAGATATTTCAGTGATAAAATGTATATTTATGCGAGAGAGATAATGTGCCGATAGTATTATGGTCAGACTAAAGATAGAAATGAAATTGCAAACAATATTGTACAATTAACAATATTTTATTGCCTAACAAAACTAAATAGGAAGGATATAAAGAGAGCTAAAGAGAAATATCTATACCAAGATGTCCTTTGTAGTGATAGAGATATAAATAAATAAAAATAAATAATAACAAGAAACCGAAATCTTACTATCTCTAAAAAGAAACTGATAATAAAAATCGCCAGGAAAACAAAGCCATAGTTCTACCAACCAATCAGAAAGCTTTCACAACGAGGATGTAAGAAAAGAAATAAAATAATAAAAAAGAGGCCAAAATTTAGCCATTTCTAAAAATAAATTGTTCAACAAACCAATCAGAAAGCTTTCACAACCAATATATATGTTCATGAGCCAATGAGAATCTAGCATACATTTCAAAATGGATATATTGATGTGTATATAGACAGATGGAAAATCAACCAAAACCAAAATTAATGAATTAAATTTTGTCCATTCTTTGATGATGCAGTCTTTAAAGCATACAAGACAAAATACAAAATTTGCACCACTATCTAGTGGCTTTAAATGTCACACAATCCTGCTACATTTGATAATATATACATTCCTTCACCCACATTGTTAAGTAAGAGGCCACTAAATTTGAATATATATATATATATATAGATATACATATACATACTTATTTCTTCCCGGGCTCTTTCTATCTCTCGCATGCACCATGAATTTTACACTTAAACTCTTGAAACTTCAACTTTCACCTTATCCTTTTGTAATATTATATTGTGTTATATTAATATTTATTTTGTATTTATCAACACTGTGCATTTTCTTTTAATCTGTACACAAGGCCAATATACACTCAAATTAGTTATACCAATATATAATGGGAATGGACATTGTCATATGATAAACAACACATTGTCCTAAACCCTATACCTTATTTGAACATATGGTGTGTATAAAATCCTATTGAAGATGTTTAAAGACTTAGATTGCAGAAGAGTTGAAGGAGGTTGGTTGCCACAAGTTCTGTTGGATAAAAATATCAGAGAGAATAGAGAGAGAGATGGAGGAAGATTGTTGCCTATTGTTTTGTGAGAATATCAGGAAGAATAGAGAGAGACAGAGGAAGCTGGTTGCCAATTCTACCATTGGATGACAATATGAAGGAGAATAGAAAGAGATGGAGGAACCTGGGTGACACTTGTTCTGTGGGTGACATCATCAGAGAGAATAGAGAGAGATGAGGGAACTGGTTGGCAATTGAACTGTGGGAGGACAATATCAAGGAAAATAGAGAAAGATGTAGGAAACTGTTTTCGAATTGATCTGTGGGAAGTCTATATCTGAAAGATAAATAGATCGAAGTAGCCGGTCGCCAAGTGACCATTTGTAGGACAATTTCAGAGAGAATAGAGTAAGATAGAGGAAGCTGGTTTCCAATTGATTTTTAGGAGAACAAATATAAGAGGGAATAGAGTGAGTTGAAGGAGGCTGTGTGCCAACTGATATGTTGGAGGACAATATTAAAGAGACTAGAGAGTGATGAAGGAAGCTTGTGTAGAATAGAGATAAAATGATTGCCAATTGATATGTAGGATGATAATATTGGAGAGAATAGACAGTGATGGGAGAAGATGTTTGAAAATTGATCTGTTGGATGACAATATCAGAGAGAATAGTGAATGTTAGGAGAAGCTGATTGCCAATTATTCTTTTAGAAGAAACTGAGACTAATGGAGGTACTTGCCTATTGATCTGTGGGATGTTTATACCCAAGAGATAAAGCGAGAGATGGAGAAAGTTTGTTGCCAAGTGATCTGTTGGAGGACAATATCAGAGAGAATAGAGCGAGACGTGTGAACCTGGTTGTCATTTAATCTGTTGTAGGACAATATCAGATAGAATAGAAAAAGATGGAGGAAGATGATTTACAATTTTGGCAGAACAATATAAGAGAGAATTGTGAGAGATGGAGGAAGCTGGATCTGTTGGAGCGCATTATCCAAGAGAATAGAGATAAACAAAAGAAACTGGTTTCTAAATGATCTGTTGGGGAACAATATCAAAGAGACTATTGAGGGGCAGAGGAAGCTGGTTGCCAATTGATCTGTGGGTGGACAATATCACAGAGAATTGTGAAACCTGGAGGAAGCTGGTTACAAGTTGATCTCGGGAAGACAATATCAGAGAGAAAAGAGATGGAGGTAGCTGGTTGCCAATTGAATTCTGAATGGACAATATGAGAGAATGGAGAGAGATGGAGGTAGCTGGTTGGCATTTGAGCTCTCAGAGATATGTAGGATGACAATTTTGGCGATGGTAGAAAGAAGTGGAGTACGCCTGTCGCCAAGTTATCTTTGGGAGAAATATATATGAGAGAATAGATAGAAAAGGATGACGCTGTCTGCCAATTGATCTGTTGGGTGACATTATCGTAGAGAATATAGATAAATGGAGGAATCTGGCTGCTAAATGATCTGTTGAAAGATAGAGATGGAGGAATATTATTCCAATTGATCTATCGGTGTACAATATATGAGACAATAGAGAGAAATGGATTGCTAATTGATCAGAGAGAATAAACATAGATAGATGAGACTGGTTGTCAGTTTATCTGTTGGAGGACAATAACCAAGGGAATAGTAAGAGATGGTGGAAGCTGGTTGCCAATTGTTCTTTTTGAGGACGATATATAAAGCGAAAGGGAGGAAGCTGGTTACTAATAGATGTTGGAAGACAATATCAAAGAGAATAGAGAAAGATGGGGGGATCTGTTTGCCAATTGATCTTTTAGAGATCAATATCAGAGAGATGGAGGAAGCTTGTTGCCAATTGACCTGTCTGATGACAATATCCGAGTGAATATCGGTAGAAGAAGGTATCTGGTTTCTAATAGTAGATAAATTGTTGTAATCCATCTACCCGGGTTTTTGCTGTTACATGAGTGTCGGAATTCCAAACATTTAATAGCAATACATCTTTCAAATAAAGCACAGAAAAGGCTATTTTCTATTTAACCGCTTTCGCTGCCGCCTACACCCAGTAGTGTAACCACGTTTACTGGTCCGGTCCTCATGGCGACTTTTAACCACAGGGCTAACTCAGCTCTGGTCAATGCTGACGCTGGTTCAATCTGGTTATTGGTCGCTGGCCGCTTCGATCCACATCAACTCTGCCCACGTTGTGTTCTTGATCTCAGAGCAGTGGAATATCGAAGGTGGTAGTAATTCAAACTGTGGCGGGTACTATATTAAGTACTTCACGACAAAAAATTAAAACGAAAGGTTCATGGGGTTAACTTCAATTGGTTTATATAGCTCTTGATACAACAAAAATTAGCCCTTCCTGCATCAATTTCTATTGAACACTGGGCCTTGCTTAAAATTCAGGAGAAACTAGGTTCCAAGTTCTTTAAAATCAGGAAATCTGGTGGCAGCTGACGTAGATTCCAGAGGCACACGATACGAGATTCATAGGCCAAATTCCCGAGATTCTAAAGCCATCTGATTATATTCACTTTGGCCAAAAACTGACGTGAGGCCGAAGGCTTTAAAGGATTCGGTGATTCCTCAATTTTTACATTAATCCCAATAAAGGTTTTTTGTTCTCTATTTCTGCTTCCTTAATCAATTTTCCAAATTTGGAGAAGTATCCACCTTCCTTAGGAGTAGTCACAGGGCTTGCTCCTACCCTAACTCCAACCTTCCTCGCTTCACATCTCTCACGACTACTCCACACAGGCGGCGCTAAATTCTGCCTTTTCCTCCTTACTTCTCGATATTCTAACTCTGCCCACATCTCAGGGCTGGCATAACTGTCTTTGTAACAAATCTAATTTTTAAAGTTCATAGTTGAAAGGGTGTAGTTTATTCTCATTATTAATTTCAATTCTCCGACTCCTTTCTATTTTCCTAGAATTATCTTTGTCCAGCGAAAACACAAACCAGACCACAGCGTTCTCATTTAACCTTTCGAGCAAGAGATAAAATTATTTCCTAGTTTGTTTTCCTCAACGAAAATATATTTGTTTACCTAAATTCTCAAACATGAGACAACTGTTCTCCATCTGTGGATCGATCCCTGTTTTAGCGAAAATACGAACCAGACCAGCTCCCTGTCACGACAGGGTTGATTTTAATAATCTTGACTATCACAGATGGTTCATTTCCTGTTTTCATTTCTCAATTCGTTTTCGACAACGAAAATATAAGTCCCACATGTCTCTCTTCTCGTTAATAATATGTGTTTTTCTAATTTTTCAAGAAAGAGATATAGCCATTTCCCAATTTGTTTTACCCGCATGCCAGATTTTCGATAGATAAAAAAGTAATTTCTTGATGCATCGTTCCAATTCACAGGGGAGAGACAATCCAGATAGCTTATTTTTTCACTTCCACATTACCAGGGAAAATGTCTTCAATTCTATCTCTCTATCTTCCGGCTTATATTTTATTTTGAACTTTTTCTGCTCAGAATTAACACGGCCGCAGTGTCATATCTAAAGGAAAAGTAGAATCACAACGTCAGTTGAAATTAGATATAGATATAATCTTTTCGGAGATATATAATGACAATAAGATGTTTCAGTGAAGATTTATCAAGTAATTAAGTGTTCTTAGTTCCATGTGAAATGTGTGAGCAAACTTACTTTATAATATTCAACCTAATCTGTTTGTGAATTCGTAGATAAATGCTGGTTAATCCCTTCTATTGTGTGTGTGAACAAGGCCTGAGTCGGTGGCTAGTAGCTGTCTCTCTCTTCCATTGTGTGTGTGTGTGCGTGTGTGTATGTGTGCGATCGTGTAGATCAATCTGGCCTTCAAAATTGTTTTGAGTCCCGAGAAGCAGTATGTTTCTATTTTTATATCCGTAAGGGTATTCAAAATCTAATTTCACATAGAGGTATGAACTTTTTGAATACAATGTTTTCATTGGTTAGGAAAAAAATTCACATTGGTTCTCGAAAATCTTTTTTCTCGAATTTGTGGGGGCGGTGAAAAAATTTCACACTTGTTCTCGAAAATCTTTTTCTCAAATTTGCGGGAGTGATGAAGTGAGTTTCAAAAGGGTTAAAAAAATAACACGTTGTAGGTTTACAACTACGTCCCCAAGTATTTTGACAGTATTTGGCCTTGTATTGATTGTTTCCCAAACAAACCTGGGATTTTATTGGTTGAAAAAATATATATATATAAGATTTAATTCATATAAAATATCAAAAAGAATAAAGTGATATGACGAAAGCTGGTTGTCAAGTGATCTGTCGGAGGACAATATTAGGAGGGATGGAAGATGTCGATTACGAAGTGATCTATGAGCGACAAAGAAGAGACAATAAAAGAACTGTAGTGTGTGTGTGTGGTCATTTTGTCCGGGTTGGTAAGTTTATTTCCCCCTGCACACACAAGTTCCCTTTTGTCGCTACGACATGTCAAAGGAGAAAGTAAGAGAAAGGGTTTACGTTCCTCCTTTTATAATCCTGGCTAGAACGCCACCTAGTTGGAATCCTGACAGACAAGATTCATCTTATAATCTTGGCTAGAACGACACCTAGTGGGAATCCTGACAGACAAGATGAAGTAATCCTCATAAATTCATTTATTTTGAAAAATGTCGGAATTTATAAAGAAAATTATTACTATATAATGTGAAATAATTAAAAATAACGTCTAATAAAATAGTGTGGGCAATTATATATAGATAAATATTATAATAATCTAGGTTTGTTTTTTTACACTTATTTTTGGGATAAGTGTATTTAAAAGAAAGCCAGAAGGTTTATAAAAAATGAGTTACATTTGTTTGTCAAAGTTCCTAAATTTAGAATTGGCTCTAAAAGAACCACCAAAAATAATTCGGTCAAGCCGGACTGTTTCAAAATTCTTTTTTCAAATTTGAAAATATATATACTCGTTGTATTTATTGGCCAATCAAAAGAGTGGCTTCTACCCACGTAAATTTAAAGTTAAGATCCGTCTGGAGCGTCTTTCATTGTTATATAAAAGGACGGGTCAGATGATAACTTAAGAATGTAATGATTTTCAAACAGAAGGTAATATAATTTTGAGCGGGAAGAAACGAAAAGAAGTTAGAAAACGAGATGGAACCGGGTTGATGGTGAGTTGTTAAATTTAAATTACCCCATGTTAGGTGATAGAGGATTCCTTCCTTTCCTCTTTTTTATACTGAAAATGAAATGAATCATTTTTTTTACTAAAAATGAAATGAATAAAACCTACAACAATAAGACTTTGAGACACGTGTTGAAATTAATGACAAGAATGTGTATTTTTTTTTTCGTGATGTTATTTATAATATTGTTTTTGTGTGTATTAAATGGTCTCAGGGTTATTGTCTCTTTTTGTTTACATTATTTACATTGTTCGGTCTGTTGTCCTCATGTCTATTGCCATATTCACGACGTTTTGGCCGTAGTACGCTCGGGCCTTCTTCAGGAGATTGGAATTTGGAACGGAACACTTTATTTCGTCCACCGGGGTAGATTGTTCTAGTTCCACATATAAAGGGAGATAACCGAAACACCCGGGAGAGGCATGGCACGTAGAACTAGAAGAATCTACCCCGGTGGACGAAATAACAGTCCGAACAATATAAATAATGTAAATAATTGCAATGCATCATCTCAGAAATATAGACAAACTTTTTGTTTCTTTAAAATTTGGGATTACTTGTTCATAATTGTTCCGAGAATTTCATGGTTAAGGTAAGCTTTTGAAACCGTCAACTGTGGATTTTCACGGAGCGAAGAAGATTCGTCTTGTCCAGTCTATGTTTTTCTTTTTACTACTGCTACTTTGCTTGTGGAGGAAATGTTGTTTTTATAATGATGAAATTTTAGATCTTTATTTCTAGAAATATCATCATCATCTTGAATTATAAGAGACACGAAAACTTTCTCCTGAAGTCAGAAGAATAAGAGACCAGAAGAATAAGAGACCAGAAGAATAAAAAGCCAGAAGGAAAAGATATTTTTGGCTGTCATCTGTGGTTGATCTGGACTGTTTCTCACAGAAGAAACATACATAAAAAATAAGTAAATCAAGCGAAACCTGTTAACATATCTGTGTTCTAAAGAAGAAAATATTGTTAAAAGTCCCAGTGACAAGAGTGGATATGCGAAAAGCATTTCTGTTTGTTCGTCTTTCAATGAGGTGTGGGTACATCTTTTTTAAAGAGTATTTTCAACCTTATTTTAAGTTTATGTATTACCTTTTCAAGGTAGTTTTCATTAATTGAAGATTGTATTGTAAATCTTTTTAAGAGCCTTTATATCTTTTGATCTGTTATCTGCCTTTACTAAAAAGGCGCACAAAGGGGCATTTTTGTGCAAGCTTTTTCTGTAAAAATCTATTTTGTTATATTGTTTTAATATCTTACAGTTGTTAGAAAATTGGAGAAAATGTCGACTTCGGTTGCTGGTCGCCAGGAAAGCGATTAGGCGTAAGGGTATTGTTGGTAGTGCCAAGAGGTGACCGAATCCTAGGGTTGGTTTGGCCACGATCACGAGATAGGTCCTGAGTGGATTTAGTTGTTGGTTGGGTTTGGGTTTGACGTACGTGTTGATCGAAGGAGGCCTAGAGTTGTGTGGTGACGACGTCGATGTGTTATAAATCACGGTGATTGGCATCGTGACCTGGCGGTGTCAAAGCTGGTCACTGTTGGATTCCTCATGTGAAAAGTCGAGTAAGATTAGTGAAGCCTACGAGTGGCAACGGTTATGTTGAGAGAAACGGTCATTATGGTGATGATGACGGCGACAGCGCACTGCGTGTCGGCAGGTGGCCTTTCGGTCAGTAACTGTTTAGTAAGATGGGTTGATTCGCTGTGAGGCGTGTTGTGGTCACGATGGTACTGACAAGGAATGTCTGTAGCTGAGTGGTGACCGTCGAGGTGTTATAAATCACGGGGGTTGGCGTCGGGAGTCTGGCAGTGTCAAAACTGGATTGTTTTGCCGCATTCCGCGTGTGAAGAGTCAGGTGAGATTAGCGAATTCTGGGAGTGGTGACAGTTGTGTTGAGAGAAGCGGTCATGGCGGTGACAGCGCACTTGCGTGTCGGCAGTTGGCCTTTCGGTCCGCACCTATGTTGGTCGTTACGAGAGGCCTGCTTTTAAGCAGATCAGACAGTCCCTTTTTCCGGCGGGAACGTTCGCTTTCATTGCGAGGACTTGCTTCGTGGAACTATGCATAGAAAACGACTTTTTATTTTTGTGTTCTGCCTTCTTGGCATTTACATCCGGTCGACGTGCAGAATGAATCAGAAATTTATCTAATCTAATTGCAGCGGAGTATAACAAAGCGATTACTCCCTTGGTCGAGATAAAGTTACCTGGGTCACGTGACAGTAGCTTAGTGACAACTCGTCATAGAGTGTCGAAAGTGGTCAGTCTTACAGTGAGTTAGCTTTCAGGAGTCGAAACGAGCAGTTGATTTTATTTTATTATTTACAGGCGAGGCAAAGGCCTCGCCCTAGATGGAAGCTAAATCTGCCTCCCTCGCTCGAATCTGAAATCCTAAATATGGCTTCTCCAGAAACACAGAAGAATCATCGGCAAACTCAATTATTACAAAGTAAAACCTTATCT
The DNA here is from genome assembly GCA_903632075.3 of Acanthosepion pharaonis. Taxonomy (NCBI): domain Eukaryota; kingdom Metazoa; phylum Mollusca; class Cephalopoda; order Sepiida; family Sepiidae; genus Acanthosepion; species Acanthosepion pharaonis. The sequence continues at coordinate 1,228,943 of CAHIKZ030005604.1, forward strand.
TTTCGTTCCTTTTTCACACTGCTTGTTGTTTAGATATGTGTTCTATTTTCTCTGTGCGAGACAAATGTAAATATGTATATGTAATTGTGTATATGACTTAGCGGCATAAAACTCTCTCTGAGAACAAAACATGTTTGTCATTCTTTTTTCTTCCAGCCATTCTGTTTCGTCCGTAAAATAAGGTGTTATTATATCATGGATATAATAATGCCTATAAGGGGAGGGATACAAGCTGGGAGAATAAACCTTTCTTCCATAGATCACTTATCATTTGCTGGACAAGACGCTGTATGAACACGCAGGCAAATATGAAATGTTCATTTCTCGCACAGCACACTGACCATAACAGGATAAAATGCACGTATCGTTTTCCACGTCAAACGAGTCGATATGATACATTTCAGCAATGGCAAAGCGATAACACGTGAGAATTTTCGTCAGTACATTCTTGCATAAAACTCCATAAACATAAGATTATTGTCACAGAAAGGTTCAACAACTAAGAAAAACAAATTTGTATTTGTCTACCATGCTAAATAATTACCATTTCTTGGTGCTTTAACTAGGGACTTCACGACGTTTCCATTAACTATGCCTCAATCTATCAAGTAGCTTTTACTTGTGGTTTTGTTTTCTTCGTTCACGTGTTCACTCGGAGGTTGTATGTATATAAGGACAAATTCGCTCTTCTCTGTTGGCTTATTTTTGCCTCTATTTTAACTTTGAAATAACTATACCGGAGTTAAATGCAACTTTTCCTAATTGACTAATGGATTTTACATGTAGTTTTGCACTATTTTAATGACATATTTTTGTCACATTTCTTCTATTTGAAGAACCGCGTGGGTATATTATTTTTCACCACGTGTACACTTTCTATTATTAACTCGGTTAGGTATCTGACATGCCTTGTTATATGCTGCTCTTCGATGTGGTAGTGACGGATTTCAGCTATATATATATATATATATATATATATATATATATATATATATATATATATATATAGCTGAAATCCGTCATCTTTCATATACATACATTTTGATTTCAGCTATATATATACATATATATATATATATATATATATATATATATATATATATATATAGCTGAAATCCGTCACTACCACATCGAAGAGCAGCATATAACAAGGCATGTCAGATACACAACCGAGTCAATTAGCTTATCTTCATACCCTGCCTGGTGGCAAACGCTGCTGGTGGCGCCAGGGGTGCCGGTCCCGCCATAGCCACCGAAACCGTGATATCACCCCTGGTCGGCGGCTGCTGAAGACAGGGTATTGCACGTGCTAACGCACGTTGTATGTTAAAAATTGATTTGTAGTTACATGAACGCTGGGCATTAACGGTATTTACAGCGTTGTACATATATTTCAAAACAGAATTTTTTTTTTCATATTTTTTACACTAACACAACTATTTTCAATATTGTAGCCTTCTTTCTCATCTCCAAGCTGAGTTTGATTTTTTGATACGCTTCTGAGGAGACCATACTGCTTACCACCGCAACACGTGGTAGTAAGTCCGTCTCTTTAACCCAATTGGTATAGCTACTTAGTTAGCTACATAGAAGCCGCACGCATAAATTTGGTAATATTTAATTCAAATATTTTATCACGTGTTCACCTGGCTCTCTTAAAATATTTTATTGTTCCCTCATAATATTTTTCAGAGATATTTTCCTGTATTGCTGGATATTTAATTAAATCCCCATATGTGAGGAGAATTCAACCATGGCTGCATTTCATAAAATTAAGTCAGTATTGTCCCATGCAGTTAAATTGTATCATATTGTTTCAAGCAAGTAGTTGTATTTGGTGGTTGACATCTCCTGTACTGGCGTAGTAAATCGACGGCCAGTGGAAACCATCTTTTTCCTTAACAAAAGAAAAAATCCCTGGTGACACCATATTCCGTAGCATTGATGATTTTCTGCTAAAGACATATGCATGGAATACCAGTCATCTGTGGAAGAACAAAGTACCAACAGCTTCTTGAGGATAACAAAACATCTTGAAATTTTCGTAGATACATGGCCGGAAAACTGAGTTTGAAATAGTGCGCGACTTAGCCAAATAAAATGCGTTGCATCCACCATACAGAGGACAACTCAAGATCCTGAAGAGACATTAAATTTAATGCACGTGTTAAAAACTGTTTGGACAGACTGAAGCCAGCTTTTCTGGATGCTACATTACTAAATGGGGACATAGCTGTCACTACACCATCTCCAGTAGGAACTGTGACCAGATCCAGTTGTCATATTAGATAGCCCAGGGGTTTCTTATCATACTTTGTTTTTTTAAGCACATTTTTCTATATGAACTCTTGCATGATACTAACACAAGAAGAACTAAGATGGAAAAATAATGAACGATGTTTTCGCACCATGCATACACCAACCAATCTCACTTGGAGGAGTGGGGAAGCACCCATCCGGCCAAGATCAAAATAAAGCGGTAAACACACAATTGTACCCCTCCCCACTAAAAAAAAAAAGTCTGCGTGTATGCACACTAGAAAGAAAAGGGCTCATTATTATAATTATATTCATTTTGTTCTCATACATAATATTCCAGTCTATCAACATGCCCTTTACGCTTGTACACACAATATTTGACCAATTGTAAACCTGCGTGTATGTGTGTGTATTATGTGTGGATGTACACAATCACAAACTCACATACATAAATTTGTGCACTTTACTTGTTGTTGAGTAACGCTTCCTGTTTCCATAACAATGGGATATCTCATTACTAAATGAAGGAAATCAGGCCATGTGACTGATAAATAAAATCACATTGCCTTATATTACGGAAAATATTAGCATAAGAAGTACTTCCAATTGGGCACTTCGACGTAGTGAAATGCTTAACAAGTTTGTCTTGCTAGCTCAGTTACAGCTGAGTAGTGAGTTCGATTCCTACTTGGTGCTCCATTCTCGCGGCTTTGTGCCGCATTCTAAGCTATATTTAGAAAATCGTTGTAAATAACCCCAGTATTTGAGAATACAATTCTTGTTTCTCTCCATTATATATATAATCTTTTTTACAAATCGGTTTTCTTTTCTTTTCCTCCTTACCCACATGAGACAAATGTCTGAACCCTGTCAGAGCTGACTTTAGTGGTAGGGATTTTTCAGTTCGCTCATGTCGCTACCAAATGGAACTCATGGTCGAGGTTTAAAGTAGTAGGTGGAAAAATTGCACAAGCCTCTTCGACACTTCTCCTTTTGAGGATGCCGGATAATGATCCCAGCTTCCTCCTGAAGGAGAAGTACTTCCTGGGGGATAGCCCCTTATGGCTTGAGTTAATATTAATTTCAACTTCCCGATAGCGAACTTCTATTTGGAGGTAAAAGCTTTTTACTTTCACCGTGGGAGAGTGGTTTAGCCATATACTAATTTTTTTTCATCTATCATCGATGGACGCCATTATCAGATTGTTTTGTTAAAATATCTGAAACACTGGGTGAAGTAGATTCATGTCTTTCCCAAGAGCATTTAGAGTGTGAGGTGAACTTAAGTACAGTAAGAATTCAGACTATTGTGACGGTATTCACTCACACCATAAGAATCATAAATTTGGGCTTGTGTTCACGAGGAAAGACCGTACAAACAAATGTACGCAATAATAATAAAAAACGTGGTAAATTGTATGGTAATTTCATACAATTTTATTTATATATTTGTGTGTTTTACATTACAATTGTGATTATGTTCCTCTTATAAAAGTTCCGTAATATCACAAGTGGGAAGTTACACACGTGTTGTCATCCCGATAGTTCTTGGTCAAAGAGATTGAATCTCACGTCTTTTGGCGGGATGTCTGTACTTCTGGCAGGAACAGTCCCTGTTGTATGCTGGGAGTAATTTTATTATTTTTTATTTTCTATTTATTTAATTTTTTTAAACGAAGTTTAAATTTTGTTTTATTTATAATTCTAATTATTATTTTATTTTTATTTCTAATAATAATGTTCCTATACACTGTTCACTTACTCTAGCCGATACACCACGTGCATCTCCCACCCGACGCACGCACACATACATTTGATTTGATTTTTTAAAACTGAATGAGTTCGATCCTCACTGGGAGTTCCAGACTTTCTGTCTTATGCCACGTCTAAGCTACGCCTAGAAAATCACTATACATTTTTGAATTGATTTGATTTTAGATTTGAAATTGAGTTACTCTTTGGTTGAGAACATGCATATAATTTAAAATTGAAATTTGAATATTTTATTTATGCAACTGTAAGTTTTTAAATTTCTGCTTGAATCTGTACGACGAGGAATTCGTCATAAAATTCAGATGAGATGAGATGAGATGGAGATGATTGAACTTGTTAGAATTGTAGCTGCTAATATTTTTAGATAATTTGTCTAAAAAATTCTGATTGTTTTTCTTTTTCTTAGTTGCTGTTGTTTACGCCAAATTATTCATTGCACTTAATGACTAAAAAAAAATGTACAAATATGGCACGAGGCCTAAATTGTTGTTTACAACAATTCGACCGCCTTCAGGCAATTTTCGGTCTGGGAATTTCGAACTGAACACTTTATTTATTCAATTCGTGCGTGGTTTACGGCAGTGTCAGTAAGGTCGATATACAAACAATGTACGAATTACACTACACCAGCGACCAGAGACAACATATTTCATATAAATTACTAAATAACTTTTAAAATGTTGTATCGCGTTTAAATCTTTTCTCAATTTTATTATTTATTCAGCATTTTTATTTGGATATTTTTGTGAAATAATTATTTTGCATTTACCTTTCTTTTTTTTTTTTTTTAGGTTGTTCGGTAGAAGACCGTGTAAAACTTGTCTTTTTTTCCTGCACGTGAGAAATATTATCAATTCAGTGTAAACTGGCCATGTGGTTTTTTTTCCCTTTCTTGTTAGAACTGAATTGGTTTAACAATTTCAAACTTCCTGGTCGCAAGTCATTTGGTCTTAGTCCTGAGAAGATATGAATTTTCACAAGCAGTAACTGAGGTAAATTATCAAAGAACAATTTGTCATTTAAGTGGAAAAAAAGGCAATTTGTGTTCATCGTAGGATTCTCATCTTTCTTTTTAGACATTTTTTAAATAAATTAAATAGTTTTCACTTTTCAATCTTTCTTTATAGTAGATGTAGGTTACGTTATGTTCTTGTATAATAAAGCAAAGTGTTTTCATAAATCTCTACCCAACCCTAAACTTCAAAGCTGACCCAGGCAAAAGTGGGATACTGATGATAACTTATCCAATTTCTAGCATCTAAGTTTTACTTTTAGCAAGGAATGTTAAATTTCATTAATTTTGTAACTTTGTTCTGTTGTATACAAACCTTTTTTTTTTTTTTTTTTTAGTATTGTTATCATTCGTTAGACCTCTTCTTTCTTAATCAAAAATGTTATTCATCATTGAAAATACTCTTTCAGCAAAAGTTCCCGATAAGTCAACATAACCTTCTTGAGATTAGGTACCGAAATATTTTGTTTTTGAGAAGGGATTGAAAAGTTTTCGCCATTTTTTTCATGGTTTATTTCTTGACCGGAAGCATTTGGCACGGACAACATTATCAATCAATAATTACTGATTTCAGCATTTAATTAATTCTGCCAGCTCTCAACGCTATTTATAAATTCTCTAATCAAATTATTCCAATTCCACACTTAAACTAAAACTGTTTTTTGCATGGTAAGACGACTAACAACAACAATACAAGCATTTTCTTTCTAATACTAAAGAAGAGCTTCCCCCCGCACTAGTTCGAATTATCTAGTTTTTCTTTTCGACTCTACAAAAACATTACAATATTGTGTTTTCATTTTCTCCGTGGCTAAAATCACTTTGTTGAACAAACTTCGTCGTCCATGAATGAAGCATCGATACCACTTTCCACGTTTGCCATAAAAAATCGTTTATCAACATGTCCTGTTCTTGCAAACAAAATAGAAAATGATTTCAGTCCCCTCACTAGTCTGGAGAATTCTCTCAACAACTGATAACAAAGACAAATTTCGCATCTTTCCGTACGGACTACCAACCCCCATCGAAATAGGAAGGAAGGCCTGGTCGATTAAAACGTGACGTCACCACAAGTAGTATAAGAAGCTGAAGTGAAAATGAATGATTGTAGGTTTTTTTTTAGTCTAGAATATTTTTTTTAGATTACAATTAAAGAAAAAGGAAACCAGGGTTCGAATTTCATCTTAGAACTTTATTCAATATTAATTTGCAAAAATAAAAAACAACAAGTAAAAACAATATTTAAAAACGTTTTATTCCGTAAAGTTACAATACTGACAATTGAAATTGACAATTTTTTCTAAAGAAAGAACAAACAATAGATTAAAAATCCGTTTTTATCTTAATAATTATTTCATAAAGTCTACCGACACAGAATATTTTTATGTTAGAATTACAATACATTTAGAAAAGAAAGAAACCAAGCTTTGATTTTTTTACCTTAGAAAATAAACTTTATTTTCTAAAGGAAAATTGTTTTATTTGTTTGTTGCTAAAAAGTAGTGTATGTTTCATTATTGAATTTAAAGACTGTGAAATTTTTCATTTTGATTGTGTAAAATTATTTGAAAACTATTTTCTTTACAATAAAAAAAATCAACATGGTTCTAATTTCCATGTTTTATTTTATTTTAAATTTTTCTGTAGTAAAGTTACAATATTGACATTGTTTGTGTAGAAAATAAGACAAATTTTAAATAATTGAAAAAAAAATGTTACTTCGGTCTATGGGAAATTTAGCTGAATGTTTGAATTTTTCTGGCTGTTTTTTTTTTTTTTTTTTTTGTTGTTTCTAGTAATTAATAATAATATTTTCCCTGGCACAAAAATTATTCAAAAGAACATTTGAAAAACTCCAGACAAGAATTCTTTCTAATTTTTTGATACTGTCCACATGAAAAAGATGGTAATTATTTGTTAAAACATTCAAGGTTATGTGCATAGTTTGATTTACTGAATGAAGAAAAGAAAATTTTTTGTTAATTTACCAATAACTATATAATTATAGAAAACAGAATTTTTAGTAGTATCATTAGGATATAGCAGAGAACCTCTATTAATCCTTTGAAAATAGCTGTTTATTTCAGGTGTATTGTCTTCGTTATCACTTGCAGATATTAAATTCTTGCAACTGTTGCATTTCATTTTCTTAAAAACTGCACAACAGCAACAACCTGCTAATATAACAGGATCAACTCTACATTCATTAACATCCTCATCTTTGTTAAATTTATAAATATCTAATTTTTGCTCCCCTGCCACTTCATCCCAGTTAGTTTGGAAATTCTTCAAGTCAATATTTTGGTTATAAAGTGGCTGGCTCAATTTTAAAACTGATATCATTCTGATTTTTTTTTTTTCACACTCAAACACTTGATGTTTAGAAATATTATATTGATCTTTGCCAAGTTGCTGATGCTGACCAAATCTGTCCTGATCTGTTTGAAATTTACCAGGTAATACATACATAATTTTCAATTCTTCTGTGCATTATTTGGCCAGTTCTAGAATTGGATTTGTTAGTTTCCCATTATTTCCAGGAATGCTATTCCAAGATTCTAACCAATTGCAGAATACATTGAGAAATATATAATTGTCATAATTTACTTTAAGTGGATTAGCATATTTATTGTTAAACCACCAACCTTTATATTGTGTTTTTACATTCAGTATTGTCCACCAAGTATAAAATATGTTTATGTATTCTGCAACTTCTGCAAAGTTAAGCAAACATTTGTTTTCCTAAGGTCAGTAATCCCTGAATAATGAATTGGTTAAAAATTTGCAAAATTAATGAAACATTTTGCCTTTCCAAACTAGTGGAAGAAAGAGTCTTTGAGGTCAATTTATAGCAATATTTCAAAACTGACTGAAATTCCAGGGTGTGAAGTAAAGTACAAAATGCGTCTCTTTGGATATTATCTAAATCATGATTTCCTTCATGACAAAATTTTGGGAACATTATGCATTTACTTGAATCTTTTTGAACAAGTCAGTTGTTTCTAATGTATTTTAGTACATGCACTGAACTGATGAGGCGAATAAAGAAAACAGTAACCAGCGAGTAAATTCAAGCTCTCCCAGCTGGTATTTCAACCTTGAGTCGTTCCTTCTTGAGTTCTGTCTCCAAATCACACTAACTGCCCGTTCTTGCCATCAGCTGTGAACGTCCCTCGAAGAACTCCCCGACTCGGAAAAAAGTAGTTGCTTTTATAGTTGTTCATATACCCATAATCCCTTGCATCTTCATGTGATCCCATAATTCATTGCGTCCATGTCCCATAATGCATTGCATCGTTATTGCATAAAAATGCAATGCCAGTCCCCCCTCATTCTTTTACGTTATCTGGCCGAAGATGGATTACGGCAGTAGCTTTACATGCTAAGCAAATACGGGCCCTTTTTTGGCGGGGACAAGGCAAGTCGCGACCAGTTGTGCTCGTCCCAGGTTCTGTCTCATGTCCGCCACACTCCCCCCTGATCTCCTGATCACACAGATGACAGTGAGGATACGGTCTTTTGTTCCGGTGCTCCTCCGAAGGGAGATTGGTTGAACTTCTTCATCAGAGGAGCTCTCATTAGACACGTCGATCTATTGGCAACTACCGCTATCGGAGTGATTGGTTGTTGAATCCAACTCTATGTATATTGGCTGTTCACTATCCTCCATGTCTTCTTTGTCAGTTGTGGGATTTGAGCCCCAAAAAGGGCGAGGTCTCTAACATGACGAGGCGTTATCGACCCGCACTGACTGCTGACTTCGCCACCTCGGTCACACGTCCGGTTCCAAATTTGGTTGTGCATTTACCATGTGGAGTCTTAACCCAGACAATGTCCCTTTCTTGTATTCCCTTCGGTTATTTGTGATTCAGGCGGGGCGTCGGCGTCGATGCCTCTCACCCGGACGTGGTATGTGTGCAGTACATTAGCGGTGCCCGTGAAAGTTTGTCCTTAGGTGTGGACGTTATGCCAGTAAACCGCTTCCAAGACTGAACAATTTTTCCTGGCCGCTATGGTTTTGATGCTTCTGTGGTTGCGTTCCACAATGCCATTTCCAGACGGCATGTAAGCGCACCGGAACCTCAAATGCACGCCCCAGCTGTTTACAAATTCCCTAAATTGTCTGCAAGTGAACGTGGTGTCATTGTCAGTCAGTATTTCAGTCGACTGGCCTTGTTCGTAGAAGACTGTCTCTAGCTGACGAATGACACCAGCAGAGTCTTGCCGTCTCAGTGGCCGCCATACTGCAAAATGGGAGGGACCACAGTCAATGAGCGTAAGAAAATGGCTACCATTGTAATGGGTCACGTCCATTGCTAACCTGCTCGTTTTTTTTCTCACACTCAAATTTCCTTTCTTCCAATGCACTGGTGCTGGATCGATCGATTGGCAGGCTTCACAGGTTCTAACAACAGATTTTACCAGTTCCTTAGACACCGTTGGATCTACGGTCCTAGCAAAGTACATTGTTCTTTTAACACCTGGGTGCCCACTCTGCTGGTGGATGTGGGTCACCTGACGTTTTCTCAACTGGCTTGTTGCAGTGGCACAACTCACTTGCACCAGTTCTCCTCCTTTCTTGTGCATCTCCAACCAGTGTTGTGGCACTCTGGTGAGGCTGTCAGCGTGGTTCTGACAAGATTTTACCAACGTCACAGTCATAGTCACCTGCCACCAAAGCACGCAGTGTCTCTAAGCGCCGCCTCATCAGCATTTCACCCGCCGCCTTTGTGTTCACGCGCATCTTTCCTGTCAGGGTGTCAGACACCCACCGATGCACACATGCTGAATCGGTGACCACATGCATAACTGGTGCCTGCCACTGCAGGGCAAGATTCACACCCTTGATCACCGCATCAAGCTCAGCAAGATTAATGTGTTTGGCATCATTGGTTGGATGCAACCAGCAAGCATCTTCCACGACGCTCCCATTCACCTCTAGTGCTACTCCCGTAGCCATGGAGCTTGCATCCACCCAAACTGTCATTTCATAGCATACGTCTAAGAGGGGCATCCTTTATCTCGTCATCCCATCCTTTGGTTAGTGTACTTGCATAACGCTTAATAAATGCAGTTGCCACCCTAAGCCAACCGCACACAGGGAAATGACCCACGAGTTTCCCGCACAAGGAAAATACACTTCGGCAGGTCACCTTTTGAGCAATTTCTGGAACCTGACCTCCCCCTTCCATCGAAGAGAGTTGCTTTCTTCCCAGACTTGCAGACCCAGGACCTTAGTTCCGTCTCTCAATCGCTCCGGATCTTTACAGACTAGCCTGTAATCTGCAAAGTGCTGTCTTACGCGCGCTGCAGAAACTAGGCCTTCATTTATGAAGATATCGTCGACGTATGCTGACGTGGCACTCTTAATGTCCTGATCTTGGGACGTTATCATGTCGATCACTGACTTCATGACAAGTGGTGCCACATTCAGGCCAAAACCCAAACGCGTAAGGCAAAACCGCTTGCCCTTAATGACCACTGTTTGAAACGGCCATAGAGATTTGTCAATGTGAATCTGTAGGTATGCATTTCTCAAATCCAACAGCGATCGTCAGCTCCTTGTCGTCGCCATTCTCGTAATTTCTGCGCACACACCTCTCGTCAGCCGTGGATGCGTCCACAAAGCCCGTTCAACTCCCGATAGTCAAGTACCGGCGGACCTTCTGTTTGTGTTCTTATACGACCGCCATTAAGGAATTAATCCCTTGGTGGGGCCAAGCTCTTTCTCGGGATATGGCAGTAGCCATCCGTCTCGCTGCCACCGTGCTAGTTCTTCATCGTATGCATCCCGGACATGGCCGGGTACTGCGTACTCCTGTACTTTATTGACCAACTTGCTGGGTGAATGACCACTCGCCCACTTCCACAATGCAGTCACGTTTTCGTGCTCGGGTTAAACGTCACTCTAAAGTCAGGCTTGTTGATAACAATGGCGGTACATGTGTTCAAGTTTCGAAGCGGCGCTTTGCCTGATTCGGTCAAGTAAACACCTCCGAGCACTTTGATTGCATCAATCCCGAGAAGAAGATCGAATCCTAACAACTGCCCTTCCACGACCAGAACCTCAACAGTCCACGGGCTGAATCTGCTCGGCGTAACAATTTTACCGTATCCACGGCACTTCAGGGTCTTCCGGCCGGCAGTCAGCACTCCCACCTCTTCCTGCTTCCAGCAGCGACACACAGTCTTGCTCATCAGCGTCTGTGAGCATCCCGAATCCACTAGAGCTGTGCACTCTACTCCATCTACAAATACTTGTATGGTGGGTAACTTCCGGGTTTTTACTTGCTCGTGGAGAAGGCTGGCGCTGACGCCTTCTCCCCTTGGGCGTTTCCCTGGCATTCTGAGGAAATATGTCCAATGCCATTGCATCGAAAACACCGCTTGTCGCGGCCAGACCTCTGTGTTCTGTTTGACCTCTGCTGACGTCCTTGTGTACAATTCTTCACCATATGGTTGGGTCCAGAGCACTTGTAGCAGGTAATCGTTCTGCTAACAGGTTTGGCAGGGGGAACCTCAGCTTCTGAGAGCGGTAGATCTACGGATGCGGCGGCCAATACCTGGCACCCTTCGTCATCTGTCATAATAGCCCTTGCTCGGGTCAGAATCTGTTCTAGATTCATGTCGTCCATCCTGGAAGAAGCTTTGAGAAGCTGCCTAACATGATGTGGCAGTCCTGACACAAATGTACATGCCATCCACCGATCAGGTAGCGGTTCTCCTATTAGCCGTGCCAAACGATGCATTTCAGCCAGGAATTCATCCACAGTTTCCCCCTGGGCAAAGACGCGCGTCCCATAAATTGGTGAAGGCATTAAATCTGTCAGTCACGTATGCAGTCATAAGGGCCCGTTTAATTTGTTCCGCGTCTGCCCTCTGCTCTCCACTGAGTTGTCTATACACAGCAAGGGCACACGCCCTCCCGAAGTCGTAGAGGCAAGATGCGCTCGATCTTGTCCATGGCACAAAGTTCGCAGACCAATTCCACATTTTCTATCCATTCAACAATGGGCATATCTGTTGGGGCGCCGCTGGATTCTGGAATCAAACGGACCTCAAAGACCTTGCCTTCCATTTTGAAGAATCAATATGCCGAAATAGCTTGAGGCGAATAAAGAAAACAGTAACCAGCGAGTAAATTCAAGCTCTCCCAGCTGGTATTTCAACCTTGAGTCGTTCCTTCTTGAGTTCTGTCTCCAAATCACACTAACTGTAGCTTTACATGCTAAGCAAATATGGGCTCATTTTTGGCGGGGACAAGGCAAGTCGCGACCAGTTGTGCTCGTCCCAGGTTCTGTCTCATGTCCGCCACAACTGAATATGAAGAAAAGAGGTCTAGATTTCATAACTGGATGTTGATATACAATTGAAAGTTTTGCTGGACCACAAAAGAAAGATATAGCTTTCTTGTTTGCATTATTATCTGTTATGACTGAAGCCTTTTCTTCCAAACCAATTATTACACATTTAACTATGTCAAATAATTCTCAGCTTTAAGACATTTAGTTGGTGTAATATGCACAACATCCTTGTATTGTGAGAATACACTGCTAAACATAAAAACAAAAGCACTTGTTGCAGACTCATTGCTGTTGTTGGTTAAGCCAACAATATTACCACCTTTATTATAAAAATAAGGTTTTAGGTGAATTCCATTTACAAGCAAAGATACTGTAATGTCTTTTTCCTCTAGTAACTTATTTTTAATATAAATAAGAAATTTATCATGTTGCTCAACTATAGGATTCATATAAGTTGATAAGGTTAGTCTTCTGATGGCTGAATAGCTAGGTAAAATTATATTTTGATGTCTCTTAACAGCCTACAACCTCTAGGGGAGCAGTTATACAACAATGAAGAAAAATTAATTTCTGCTGAATAATAAAATTTACTCTGTGTCATTAATTTTAGTTGCTAATATATAAATTTAACTATAAAAATATTTAAATGACTTGTCTTGCATTAATAACAGAAAGGACATTACCAAATGTAATACAGCAATCACACTTTGAGGTTTGGTTTGACATTTTTTTATGTCCATTTCTTCATGTTTTCAATATTAATTTCCATAGAAGTTGTATCACTTACATGATCTGGAATTTCATCCTGTTCAATAGTATTAATTTCCACATCATCACGGAACACATGCACTACAAAATCAGGTTCAATTATGACATTGATTATTAGATATGGAAACTTAATGATACAACATATAATAATAGGAGTCTGTGGGGTTCAGCGTACCCAGATTAAAGGAGAATTTAATACGGGATACCCTGCCAACAAAATACAATTATGTAACCCAAATGGCATCCTGGTGAATTCATAGAGTCCAAAAGGAGTGGTAGTTGCAGTTTTCTTTATGTCTTCTTTTGCTACTGGAATTTGGTAGTACGCCTTAACCAAATCCAATTTTGTAAAAACTGTGGTTCCTTGCAAACCTATGGCGTGAAATCATGTAAGTGCGGTATAGGATATCTATCGGGAACAGTTTTTGCATTGAGATTCTAAAATCCCCACAAGGTCGCCATCATCGCCAGCTTCTGGTTTCGGAACCATATGTAGTGGAGAGGAGTATGGGCTATTTGAAGGACGTATGATGCCTAACTGCAACATATGTTGAAATTAAATCTTTTTGCTATTTTATATTTGTCCGGATGTAATCTGCGTGGTGATGTGTGTGTAGGTGGTCCAGCTGTGGTGATATAATGTTTAGCAGTGTGACGGATTTCATCTGTATGTGTTAAAAGGCGTGGTTAGTGTAGGAAATTTTTTTTTATCAATTCATGTAGGCCATTAGCTGTTGGTATTGCTGAACTAATTCCCGTTGACTTGTAGATTGAGGTGATTCCCTTTGTTCTTAGGTTTGTGTTACTGTCAATGAGAGAGTGTGTAGCCATATTCACTGATAAATCGAAATGGGATAGGAAATCCGCTCCTAGGATAGGTGCTTTCACATTTGCTTGTGTGAAAATCCATGGAAAAGATCTTCTTAGACCCAAATCAAGCGTTAGTGATATCTCACCGTATGTTTCTATCTTTGATCCATTTGCTGCCTGTAATGTGTATGTGGAGAATGTAGGCTTTTGTTTCGTATTTGGTGGGATAACACTGATCTGAGCGCCGGTGTCGACTAAAAATAAATATCCGTTACTTTTGTCCCGGATGTAAAATAGACGACTATCTTGTTTTAATCCAGCAGCTAATGTCGTCTTTACTTGCTGCTGGCATAGTCGTTTCCCTGGTGTTGTGTAGAAATGTGAGAAGTTTTCGAATTGAAATTGCATGGTTCAGTGCACTTCCTTGCATTTCTTCCAATTTATAATGATACCAACAGGTATCGTGTGTAATTTGATCTCTGGAGAAAGAGTTTGATCTACTTCGACGTCTGTGTGGTGAGTAGGATCTATTTCTGAATGTTGGACGAGAACGCTGAGATTTCTGTGTGAGATTCGCCATTTGCTTATACAGCTGCAACAATTCAGATGACTTGTCTGGTAATGTTGCTGTATCTGTTGGTACATGTGATGTGGCGTATACATTTTTGTCTTGGTTGTTGTCATGTATTTTGTCTGCTATTTCTGCTATTTTCTCCAGCTGTAAATCATCGGGGAGTGATGCGAGTGTCTGTGTTGTATGTGTTTGTAGTTTATCCATCCACAGTTTCTTTAACACCACTTCGGACATGGTGTTGTCTCCTAATAAGGATCGCATTTTTCTTAAAAGCTGTGAAGGTTTAATATATCCCTGGTTCACATTATTGAATAAGTCGTGTAACCTTCTTTTCTCCGATTTACCGACATCTCTAATAATTGCAGCTTTCAACGTGTCATAAGGTTTTTCTTCCGGCATGTCATTAAGTATTTCCACTACCTCGGATGCTACATCTGCAGGAAGTTTTTCGACAATGTAGGCATATTTTGAACTTTGCGATGTAATTTTCTTTGCGTTGAAAATTGCATTTAACTGTGCAAACCAAATTTGTACGTTAGTTGGGTTGTAAGTTGGTAAGTTAATTGTTATAGCGGCTTCCATAGGTTCCATAGTGTGTGTATTCATTTTCTATGTGTCTTGATGATTATGGTTATATATTAAAAAAATGTGTTGCTTATATTGTTGAAGTTTTTCTTTCAGTTGGAAATTTGCGAGTTCATTTCACGTCGATTAGTCACCACTTGTGGGGTTCAGCGTACCCAGATTAAAGGAGAATTTAATATGGGATACCCTGCCCACAAAATACAATGCAAATTTCAAGAAGAAACAACACGATAAGGAATGTTTATAAAAAATAGAACATTGTATATTTATTATCTTGTGAATAGGGTAAAAAGGATTACTGTTTTAGTTCGTTTAAGCAAAAATGTGATTTTGATAAAAATGTCTGTGTTCGCTGTCTTTTAACAGAGTAGCAGAATAATGTCTGTTTCTTTTGTTTTGTATAGTTGTAAAATGAAAAAGGGGCGAGCAATTTAAGTTGAAAAAAGAGTGTGAATGTGGAATAAAGATGAAAGGAAAATGTACTTATGAATTGTTTTGAAGCCAGTTGTAAATTTGTTGTTGTTGTTCCTTCCTACTCCACTTTTCGGGTTGAGTCAGTGATGAAATTTACTGTCAATCTTCTGTGATCTTTTGCGCCCTTCTCTGACTGACTGGCGACTGATTTGAAAACTGTATTTATTGTTGACTTTTTTTTCACACTGGCTCGTTATCTTTTTTTTTTGGTTTAGCAAATCGCCTCCTTTCATTGGTCAGAAAATTAATTTCACACCTTATTGTGAAATCTGTTTTTGGTCGTTTTGTGCAAATCTACTTTGTGTTTTTTTTTTTAGTCATTTGTTGGAATATAGGATTTGTATCCTATAAGTCTCTTGCTGCCTTGCTATATATATACTCCAGTAATTTCTATCCATAAAATTTAACTTTCCTTCCATATATCATGTAATGCTGTGGAATTTCCTCTTCTGTTTGTATTCCAAGACATCAGCAATACTTTGATCTTAATCTCTTTTAAGGGCAGTATTCTCCAGTTGAATTTTTCTAGACTTTGGTGACTCTCTAGAGGAGGTTATTGAAGATAAATATGAGGGACAGTTTGGTAAAATTCTAGGGATTGCACCTACATAAAGAATTGGTTTCTTAAGGCTAACACTAATTGGGGTACCAGTTTTGTTATCAAATGCTGATGTTTCTTGCCTCATGTCCTCAGGTTGAAAATGCAGTTCACATAACTAAAAGAATGAATTAAAAAGCCAGTTACACACTATTTAAAATGCTAAAAAATAACTACAATAATATGAGGGAAAGTTCCAGATGTATTGGGGGGAAATTTAATTTAAAAAATGCTGTTCATATTTTTATCAAAATTTAATTAAATTGATAAAATAACATGTTTTCTAGGCGTTCTAAAATTCAGTAACAAAATTCAAAACTATTTAGAAATATTAAACAAAAGCAAATGTAAACTCATATGTCAAGTCAAGCCTAGTGCCTTTTTTGCAATGAAAAACACACTGATTAGGAAATTCTTGCAAAAATCAAATAATTGTTGGATTTTAATGAAACTTTCAGGACTTATTCATAAATGAATGAAATTATTTTAGAAATGTTTATTTTTAAAAAATCTTGATAAAACTTTTTTTTTTTTCTTCTGTTTCCCTACACTTATTTAATTTTATAAAATTTTGAGAAATAAATTATGTACTATTTAATCTTTATATTTAGGTACCTCCTCAGAAATGCGATACCTAAGATTTAAAATTAATTTTAAAAAAATGAAAAATCTTTCTTGAAGCTTTTATTTTAGTTTTAATTTAACGCTAATAGATTAAATTTAATATTTCTAATAAGAAAATACTTTTGCTGTATTTCAAAACTATTCTAAATAGACTGGAAGGAGTTTTTGTTTTGAAATGGCTAAAGTCAGTGATTTTAGTACCATTTTTAGTCATCTGTCAGCACAATGTAATTCTCTATTAAAAAAAATCTTTCAGAAATAAAATGTACTTTTCTGAAACTTTATTTGAGAAATATTAGCCGGTTTAAAGTTTCATCTGATTTGAAACAAATATTACTTTTAGTTTAAAATATCACAGAAATGCATTTTTTAACACCAAGATAGGTGTTTATATAATGTGTTGACAGCTTGACTGACAGCTGGAAGTTTATCTAATTTTATTCTACTGTGAATATATCTGCAAAAAAGTATGTGAGATATAACGTGAGTATCATTTTTATATAATTTTTAACTACTGAGTGATCTTAAAAATTTAGGAAAATATTCTCCATAATTGTTTATTGAATTTTAGTTTGGCTTTAAAGTTATTTTTTATAGTTATTCCTCTTCTTTTCTGATAATGTTGTGTATGGATGTCTGTATTTACAAAAATCAGCATGTTTATGCACGCAAAAATGAAAAGGATTCTTGTAAAAATTCATTTTTCATTGAAAAAAAATCGTTTTTCTTAAGACAATAGTGTCTAGAATATATCTTATTCATAAAAAGCAATTAAAAGGTTTTCTAATTAAATTTCTTAATCTTATTACATTTTTTATTTTATGATTCAGAGCAGATTTTCAGTAACTGGTGGTCCTGGTTTACAAAATTGATTTAAATTCTCCAAGAACTTGTGCTCATAATTAATATAAACATTAATCACTACAAAAATGAATTTCTTAAAATTTCATATAATTAAACAAATGGAGTGGGTGGAGTAACCATTGTAAGGAAAAAATATTTCTACCAAGATTTTCTAGGAAAAGAAATGTTTTTAAAACAATTTAATTCATTTGTGAATAAATCCTGAAAGTTTCATTAAAATCAGAGAATTATTTGATTTTTGCAAGAATTTCCAAATCTGTGTTTTTCATCATAAAATTTCTCATACTAATTTATGGTCACTTGCAGATGCAAGAAAAATAAATTTGGAAGTTTCTAAAAAGGATTAAAAAAATATAATTTAACAATCAAAAAATTCTTTTTATTTTATAATTCAGAGCAGAATTTCAGTTACTGGTTGGGTCCTGGTTTAGACATTCAAGTGATCATTTTTTCATGGAAATGAAAGTTTTCTACTCCAAAATTTAATGATCTTCAATTATGAAGATTTCTAGCTATTTATATTGTATTTCCGAAATATGAAAAAAAGTAAAAAGGGGGCAAAAGAGCTATTTAATTTATGGTTGCATTTAGGCTCAACTGTTGCAGCGTGGGCATGAGATGTAGGCTGATACTTGTGTAGGTCAATTGTTTGTGACTTTGCAAAAAGCCTGGCCTTTCTAGAGTTCAACCCGGGTTCAGTAAATTACCTCAGCTTATAATTTATCAACATCATAACAAAAACAGCAGTTGATATTTGATCTTTGTTATATCAAAACATTGATTCATTACAACAGTTTCCAGTAGGCAAGGGTACTTAGCTATTAAGAGAATGGCTTAAACTTTTCTGAAATGCACCAACTTAGTCAGCCATTTTGTCATAGGATCACTGTAGAAAGGTTTTTGTTGCATTCACTTGGGAAAAGTCTGAAACCATCTCCTCCCTACAACTATAAGTTAAATAGTAACATTTGTATCTGGTGCAATATTCACCCACAAAAAAAAATCCTTGCAATCTTAAATATAATATGGCTTTAAATAACTCAAAAGGATTGATAAACTGTAAAAAGCAATTACTGTGGAAAAATTATTGGTGAACAAAGTTGATACGTTTAGCACTTTATTCTTAGGGTTTGCTGTAAAACTTCTGTTGGTAAAAACATGTTTTCCTAATGTAATTTATTAATTTAACTTCACTACTCTTGTCATCAATGCATGTAGGAAATTGATATTCTAAGTTCTTACTTTTATTAGGATTTTATGTGTGAGTCTGTAAATAGATTTTTTCCAATTATTATTGTTATACCCTATGCTTTCACAGTTGATCTTTTCACTACTTGGCTTTAGAAACAATCTATCATTTATTTATTTATTTATTTAATGAGACCAAATGGAGTATAATTCCACTGTACGTAATATTTAATTTAAAAGAGTGCTCAATACAGAGTAGAGCTAAATATTATTTATTTTAGGATATTAAAACATATTAAAAAATCGTATAGCGGTTTTTAATGTTTAGTTTTCATATCCTAAAATCAATTTTATATATATATATATATATATATATATATATATATATATATATATATACACACACACACACACACGTACATATGGGACATGACATCTAGGTAGACAGTCTGAATAAAATAGATCAGCAGCTATGTTTTCCTTCTGTGGCACAATATGCACCTAATCCCCCCAAAATTATAAAGTTTACTTTGATTATTATGTATAAAATGCAAAATATCTTATTTTTTTGTAGATTTACTACTTTACTACATAAAGGTCATAAGTTGTCTATCTTGAGTAATTACTGATGGCACGTGCCTTATATATATATCTTACTTATTATAAAACGCAGGTTGTGTGTGTGTCTGTAAGGTTTATATGTTGGATCGAATTTCCTACATTTTTTAGCCGATTTCAACAAAACTTCACAGGACTACATAAAATTACCTTGTGGTGGTTCTAATGGGGCCGAAAATGGGAAAAATACAGTGTTTTTTAATAAAATCAATTTGAAAACACGATTAAGACACATCATTGAGAATGAAAGGGGACAACTCACCCACGAAAATGTAAACAAAAAGAGCATAGCATGATGAAAAAAAGGCGCCGAACTTGACGAAAACAAAATTTTATCGTCTAATTTTCATATTATTATTAAAGAGGAAAGATCAAAGTATTTTGGGGTATTTTTTACATTTTTTAATCGTTCCTAGCATGTCTGAAATTTTCGTAAAAATATTGTTTTCAAAAAAAAAAAGGGCAGATAATCATTTTCAATCATTTTTCGATTTGATAAAAAGATTAAAATCTTACTTTGATATTCTTTTAAAAGTCAATTATCATTTTTCAAAACTGATTTTAATAAAGACTGATATTATACTGTTTATTTAAAATATTTTGAACCAAGCTTAACTTAGCTTCTGCGCCGAAAAAATGTAATTTGAAAATAAAACAAAGCAGGTCATAACCTTTCGCATCGCTTGACGATTGACGAAAGGCACATTCATGACGTTTAGATAACTTACGGGAGGAGAATTCTTTCTACGGATGGAAGGAAGTGAAATTATTTAAGTGAACAAATTATTTACCTTGTTACTTTTAAGGAAAACTTTCAGCGCTCTAATTTTTTTTTTTTTTTTTTTTTTTTTTGTACTTAGCTTTCATTTTTACGTTTATGATGCTTTATGGAAAATATAAAGAAATTAAAAAATAAGACTGTTAATAGTGAGATTAAATTTCATAAGAAAAAGGTATCTAATTAATTTAGGTACCTTTCTTATGAAATTTTATCGAAAATGTACATAAAATACTATAATTTTATGTACATTTATTACATTTTACTGTGTTATTTGTATTTCCATTCATTTTATTATTAATTTTGATATTTCATTTGTGGAAAAATGTCATAACTGAGATTAATATAAAAATAAGATCATATAAATTAAAGTTTAGCAGTAGTTAAATTTCATAAGATGATACTGTTACTTGTAGGTACCCTTCTCAGTTGAAATTGAAAACTCAAATTTACTTCTCCATACGTGTTTTACAAAAAGTAAAAGGGCTTAACAGCGGAGAACAATGCTGAACTCAAATAATGCAACTAAATTGTATTCTGGTTGGTCTTCCGTACTTGATAATTACTGTCCGACTATAAATACAAAATTACATTTCTTAATTACCATGGCTAATCTGATTGGTCCAAATTATACAATTTTCAAAGCGCTAGACAGTGACAATCTCACACGGACATTTTGAAAGGTTGATGTTGCTTTTTAACTAATGTTAAAATATTTTTAAAATTCAATTTAAACATTTTTAAAAATCTTTTAAAATTAAAGAAATAAGAAATAATTATATTAAAAATTCAATTTTCATTGAAAAATTTTTTTTGCTTTTCAGAAAATATTGTCCATATTCATAAAAACAAATTAAAACAAATAAAAGCATTTGAAACTAAATAATATATTTGTTTTATTGAGTTTTGTATGTTACAATTCACAGCTGATTTTCAGGTACGTTGGCCAAAAAAAAAAAAAAAAAAAAAACATGATTTGCATTCTTCAAAGCCTTGTGCTTTTAACTATTGTAATCACTAAAACCAATGGTCTCGAATTTCTAGAGTTTTTCATAAAATTAGTTATGGGGGTGTTAATAAATATAAAAAAATATTTCTGCCATGACTTTTAATAAAAAAAAATATTTATAATAATTTCGATCATCTGTGAATAGTTTCTGAAAGTTTCATTAACATCTGACAATTATTTTTATTTTTGCAAGATTTTCCAAATGAATGTGTAAATACAAAAAAATGCGCTAAAAATTATCTATGTTATTACTACGCTTTGTTGCAACAAAGAGAAACAAGGTTTTTTAAATCAAAATTTAGAATATTCTAAAAAGATGGAAAAATTTTTTAAAAATAATAAAAAAAAAATTTAGTCTATCCTCTTCATAAAAAAATAAGCATTTTGACGATAAAATTTTGTTTTCATAAACTTTGGTGTCTTTTTCATCAGACTATGCTCTATGTTTTAGCGATTCCGTGGAGTGACTTAGGTTAAAAAACCCAGCTTGTTTGTGTGTGTGTTCCTTTATATATGGGATCGGATTTCTTACATTTTCAGCCGATAAAACAAACATCCACTTTTTTTTTCGGCAGGTAGTATTTCTTATTGTCTTGCACACTTTTTTTCTTTATTTACATTCAGAATGCTTTAAAAATTCCATTTACAAGACAATTGTTTATAATAAAATTCTATTCACCAATCGATAGACTCATAACGATTGTAAACAATGTTTTTGTTTGAATTTGGGTTTGACCAATTTGTAAAAAAAAAAAAAAAAAAAAAAATGCGTCAACCTTAAACAATAATCTTTGTCAATTTTATTTTTCAGTCTTTATGATGGTCGATACTTGATCTATCTCTTACTGTAACATCCCGGCAACGCCGGGCTCTACTACTAGTATATATATATATATATATATATATATATATATATATATATATATATATATATATATATATATATATATATAAAATCCAAAATTACCTTATATGTGTATATAGTTTTAATCAGTTGAAATAATCTATTTCCCCCTATGAGGTAATTTTGGATTTTGTTGTATAATGCTTTTTACTGGCTCTGTTATAATATAAATACATTGAGCTCTTTTTGTGGATCAGTTTTAATATTTGATATTATTAGGATTCACTTGGATTATATACCAACCAATTTATAATTTTTACTCAATGTGTGTGTGTATATATATATATATATATATATATATATATACACACACACACGCCATTGTGCAAAGTAATTGAAACAACCAAATTAGTTTTTCTTTCATCATACGGTCAGTTTTAGACCCATTGCAGTGACAGTGTGTAATCAATTTCTATTTTTTCCTCAGATTAGGTCATCTGCAGTGGTATTCAGTAATATGAATCTGTTTTGGGGGTGTATGATGAAATTTGTCTGGCCTTGAAAAATATTGTGTCATCAGTGATGGCATCAGATTTTCATCACACCTAGACACTATTATCCCAACTGTCAATTAGTTGTCCTACAGCCATTGTCTGTGATGGATGTTACTCCAAGGAAGCATATGAAAATTGTAACACTGCACGAACACACTGGCAAGCTTTACAAGTGAGCATATCAAAGTACTATAAACTGGCCCGGAAACTCTCCTGATTTTAAATCCAATCAAGAATCTGTGGTCAATCTGCAAGGAATGACTTTGTAGAATGGACATACAAAGTAGAACTGTATGTATGTGTGTGTGTGTGTATATATATATACACAAAACAAAATTATGCAATTAAATATTTATTCAACTAAATACAGACCATTTTGTTACACAACCTTACTCCATTTTTCCTTCAACTTTGATTCTATCTTCCCAGAATTTTGGTGGTTTCTAGGCAAAGAACTCATTAAGGTGATCTTTTATGCCATCAAATGGATTAAAATTTTTACCATTGAGAGGTTTGGCATTATCTTGATGGAAATCAACACCTTTCCTATTTGCCAATTCTGGACATTTTTCTTGAATTACTGCCTTTAATTCATCCAGTTGCAAGCAGTACTTTTCAGAATCAATTGACTGGTTACTTGACAGAAGCTCATAGTACATGATTCCTTTCCAATCCCACCAAATGCACAGCATGACTTAGGATGAAAACCTGCTTTTGAGGTGGCTAAAGTTGGCTCATGTCGCTTAACTCAGGATCTTTTTCACTGAACATTGTTGTAAACGATCCATTTCTCATCAGCTGTCACAATTTTCTTCAAAAAGGGTGTATCACAGATGAAATATGATCTAAAAGATTCTTTTCACTCAGATCATGTGGTACCCAAACATTGTAGCGATTTGAGTAACCAAGCTTAACTAACTACGTACACAAAAAAGAAACTTATTGGACTGTATTTTCATGAATAAAACCTGAACTATCAATGACTGGACTAAAATGTAGCCTCCATCCAAAAAAGCTAATACTATTATATGGTAGGATTGGGAGGGAACCCTTAACTGTCTTCTATTGAAGAAGTAAATGATTGATTCAAACAAGTACTGTTCCCAATTAAATCAATTGAAGGCAGTAATTAATGAAAAGCATTTCCTTTTTCTTTTTCTATTTTTTCTTTTTTCTTTAATGACCAATTAAAAATTATCGCTTGACTGGGAAATTTTTGTTTATCTGCCATATCCACCAGATGTTGCACCATTGGATTTATTTCCATCTTTAGAAAATTCTCTTAAAAAAAATATCAAAACTTTTAGAAGACTGTAAAAGTCACCTTGAGCAGGGGAGGATGGAATTACGAAGTTGGCTGAAAGATGGCGGATGATATTAAAACAAAATGATAAATATTTTGTTCAATCAAATTAATGCTAAAAAATTTTTTTAATGTCCCAATATGATTTTTTTTTTTTTTTTTGAGAAAATAAGCATGCAGACTTGGTCTGAATTGTTTAAAAAAATCTCGATAACTTTTGAGGGAAATAAAAATAATTGTTTAATTTTTTTTTTTTATTTTCCAGCTAAATAAAAGCAAAGATTTGAGTGCAAAAAACGATGGAGGAACATCCATTTCCAGATTTGAAAATAAGCAACTTTGATTTTCTTGATGACACTGATGCTCGTAGGGTTTGTCCGAAATGCAACAAATCACGCAAATATTTCTGTTATACTTGCTACAAACCGGTAATTGGTACTGAACAGAAAATCCCATGTGTAAAAGTGAGCGCTGTTATTTAAATATTTTTACTTCTTTCATTTATCTCTGTCCTCATCTGTTTTTATGCTTCTTAAAATTGACACATATTTAATATTTTTATGATTCATAGAGTTGCATGTTAAAATCAGAAATCTTAAGACCAATTGTTGTTGGGGACAGCAAGTAGTCTCAAATTTCTAGAAACTTCTGTATTAGTCTTGCTAACCCTAGCACTGCAGTAGTCTCCAATTATTCTAATCTTGCCTCTAGAGGTTTTGGGGATGGCTTCTAATGTGCTAATTAAGTGCATTCTAATCTTTTGTTCTCAAGCAAGGTCTAAATATTTTCCATTTTCATCCCATAACCTTTGCAGAATTTTCATCTTCTGATCCACTGGAACAATCATATTCATAATCTGAAAGAAACTTTGTTGTTTACAACAATCCAATTCAATCTTTTTACTAAGATGCAACGGTCTGTCTGGATGTCAAAATTTTTTTCATGTTTCTTCTCTCATTATTGCATTTAATGCTATTTGGATGTTCACCTTAAACATTTGGTTGTTATCACTGGGGATCAAATTGACAACAGGTTTCCTTTTTATCTTGGAACATTTTACTTCATACCTTCACAGTGGTTGAGACAATTTTAACTCTTTCTTGAATTTCCAATGCTATGCTAATCCCCATTGCAGAAACCTTATTTATTTTTGTTATTATTTATTTATTATTTATTTTTGTTATTATTTATTTATTATTTATTTTTGTTATTATTTATTTTTTCTTTCATATTTGTAACTTCACCATGTTTTAAAAAAAACAATTTTAAAAGTGAATAGATTCTTTTATTCTAATTTATTTTCCAGACTTGCTCCCCACAGTGTTATTTTCAACACAAAGTTTCAGCCGACATATTCTTTAGCATTCCTCAATTTTATCTTTCATCCAAAGATGTGGTTTCAAAGTTGCTTCATTCTTTTTTCTTTCAAGTTAATTATAACTTAACATCCAGTCTTGTGATTCTGTTAGATTGTAGTGTTCTTGCTGAAGTGATGAAAAAAAACTTGTACTAAGTGACTTCTTAAGATCATTGTATGCAATATGCACTTGGGAAGAGCTTAGGAAATGGGCCAAACATTGAAAGGAAATTGAAGACAATTGTTCAGATAATACCATTTGCTAAAATTGATTGGGTGAGTAGCTTTTTATTGCTACTGGTTGGTAGGTTAGTTATGGGGGAGTGATTTACCTAAGTGTTTTCACACACATGCACACACAACCTTTTCTATCAACCACTATGACATACTCTTGTTAAGACATTTTATCAAGATGGGACAGAGCTCAGGGAGAAGTTGTTTCATGCATTTCCTAAAGGAAGAAGTGTGAAGTTCACCAGAATTTAGGTTGATTGATTCCATTTTCAGTTTTAATAACTGTTGTACCACATTTCATCTCCTATCAAATATGGATTGATGAAAACACTTCATCTTAGAACTGGGGTGATCACACGAAGACTGAACAATGTATTGGCCAAAATGTTGCATAAAAAATAACAAAGATGAATATTTTAGTTTAAATAACACTTGCAGTGAAGAAAACACTGGAACTTGAGAAAAAGTACCTTTTAGTATCTTTTTTAATTTTGGCACTTGTGCTTTTGGTATTTTTTTTTTTTTTAAACTGAATTCTCTTTTCTTTTTTTTTTTTTCTTTCTTTAGCTTCCTTTACAAATAGATATTCTACGTCATCCAAGTGAATGCGTTGGTAAGAGCACTGCAAGCCATGCAGCCGTTCTGGCCCCAGACAATGTAACAGTCTATACCTACCCCTGCATTCCAAATTATGATCGAGAAAAGGTAAGTCTGTTGATAAACCATTTCTTTTTAAATGAGTTCTCTTTTAAAAAGTATTTGCTAAGCTTAGTCTGATGTCTACCCAGTGAGGATCAAACTCACTCCTATCAATTATCTGCAAACCAAACCTGCTAAACATCTTTTTATGTCAAGCTCCTCCTAATTTTTCCTAGTTGTAGGAATATACTGTCAGTGACATTTTTTTTTAATGTGGTCCAAAGTACGAAATATGAAAATAATGATTGAATCAGTGCAGAAAAACTGAGTTCAAATTACAGCCAAGTTCACCACACACTAATACCCTTGGGAAAAGAATGACTCCATCTTTTCTCTCTGAGCTATGGATAAATAGCAGGATAGATTGGAGCTTTTTAAGAAGTCATGATAATTTACATATATTAAAGGAGGAAGCTCTAAAGGGACATAACCACCACCTACTTAAAGGGATATGACATTTAAATAATGGCTTGCTTTACGAATGGAGAGAAAATGAACCTGAAAGACCTAGCTATGATTTCTTTTATGTAATTGGCCAGAACTTCTTTATTGTTTGTAATATGTACTATGAATCTCACATTACTGGGAGAGGAAATGGGTGCAGCCCAACAAATTCATTAATTCTAATCCTGCCTATAAATGAGCCTGCATGACATCCTGATGATTTAGATCATGTGATCAACCTAATTGATTGTAGATTAATTTTTAAAATTATTAAATGTAAAAACGACTGTAAAAAAAGCACACATGAAAGTCAAAGTATATTTCATTCAAAAGCATAAAAACGGTGATAAAAATCTGCAAGAAATAAAAATAATTTAGCCCAAGATGATTGACAACACAACATTTGGATTCACTTTGTACATTTAAAGTCTTTGTTAAGATTTGTATTGACAAATTGACTGATTTGAAAACTGAGTTTTTATTTGTATTATTCTCTTCTGAAATAGCTTGGGAATGAAATATGGGTCCTTTCATTAAATATGAATTCAAGAAAAGGGAAACTTTCTTTGAACTTAAATCCTCCATAATTGAAATAAATAACTTTAGACATTTTAACATTTAACAGAGTAGTCATAGAATTTTAACCTTTATTTATTTGTGTGTGTGTGTGTGCGTTTAAACTAGAGCCCACCTGCCTCCACCATAAATGTGGCTTTCAAATCCATTCATGGGCTCGGTCTCTGCCATATTGTTATTAAATAATAGGTGTAAGGAGGCACGGTGGAGTAATGGATAGCGGCTCGGATTGAGGAATCAGAGAGCCAAATTCAAATTACAGTCAAATCCATTACATTCACTTACGTGCTAATATCCTTGGGAAAGTGTATGAATACTTTTCTTCTCTCCACTAGTTATGGGTAAATAGCAGGACAGACCAGGTTTTATATCCTTGTATGGCAACTGGTCTACCACAGAAAGAAATGGCAACCTACTGTGGGGAAAAAAAATCTGCCTCATCAGTCATGTATTGAAAGATACATGATTGCCTTAGCGTGTGTCATGCATGACACATAACTAAACTGAGATAGGTTTGCCTATTGTCTGGTTCACACTCTTCCCCAGTCTTTTGAAAAAAAGCAGAGGTGTATCCTTTGTTTGCTGTTTAAGATTGGGTTTCTGGTCCTTTCTAAAGTCTACTTCAACTCTATACACTAAACATCTCCACCTGAACTGAGATTTTATTTGCTAATTAAATCGTGACTTCTTCAAGTCTACAATTAGCTGTCTATCTTGTTATCTTGCCCTTCCTGATGCAAATTCAACTCCACACAGTGACCCTCTAACTTGAGTTGGCCTTGGATTGGGTGAACATTAGTATAAAAAAAAACAAAAAAACTTTGAATTTGAGTGCATCTTTTTTCTTTTTTTCTTACTATGGCCTGCCATAACAATGTGCTTGAAACTTTTTAAAGTGATGATGTATATAGTGTACTATAGATAGGATTGTTTTAAGGATAAAAAGTTTTTAAAATTCTTCAATACATCAACCTTAATTTTTATTTGTAAATTATTGTTCAATATTTTTCTTACCAGGTTGTTCTTGTTTTTCCTTGTGAGAATTCTCAGTCTCTGGAAGCACTCCAAACTGAATGTGGAGAGAAAGTCATTTCTGCCGATAACCAATCAAAGGGAAATAATGCCGTTGACCCGGATTCTACCAATCAAGAGTTGCCTCCCCTTTCAACACCTACTTCAGATCGCCAATCACAAAAAAGAAAACAGGAAGAACAGACAACAGATGGCACTGTAACCAAACAGCGACGAATTGTGAAAGCTCCTTTCGACCGAGTGATCTTTATTGACAGCACATGGAACCAGACGAACAGGATTTATAAAGATGAAAGGTTGAAAGGTTAGTGGACATTCTGTCTAAAATAAAGATAGGAAATTTATTTGGCTGTCAACCCATTTGCTGAGACCTTACAAGCATTGTTACATTATACAGTAAGCTTCTGTGGTGTGCAATAATAGTTTGTTTCATCCTAAACGTTTATTTTGTTTTAGCTACCTTTAATCTGTATGTATGAAAGTTGGTGTGTGTTATTTTGTAATATAAAAAATGTTACACAATTTTTTAGTTTTCGTTTGTCATGTGATGAAAGATTGTTTAAATTTATGACTGTCTCATGGAACAACTGAAGAATGGATGATCAAAAAGGGCAAAACCTTATTAATAATAGCAAAAGTATATTCCCAACATGAAAATGACGTCAGATGACAGGCAACAATGTTATTACAAAATACAACTGATATTTTTTTCATTTTTTTTCTTAATTTCTAGACTAACTTAAATGTCAGCCTCTCTTGGTAGAATTTGTTGCAGGAATATTTAGTATGCTACTCCTGATATGATAGTGATGTTGAGTAAAAATAAAGGTATTGTGAAAGAACTCTAAAATTTCATTTAGCTGTCAAGCAAGGCCTCTGATCAAGAGATTGAGGTTTTTCTTAATTGCTGCTGTTCCCCAGTTCACCCTAACCCAGAGTGGCAGAACCTGTTAGGGTCCCAGCTATGAGCAAATGGTGAACCCTCAAACAAAAAAACTATGAAATTATAAAAATACCAGCAATACATTTTATCAGAAGTTGAAGCCATACAATTACGTTCAAAATTATATTTAGTTGAAGCCATACAATTACGTTCAAAATTATATTTAGTTGAAGCCATACAATTACGTTCAAAATTATATTTAGTTGAAGCCATACAATTACGTTCAAAATTATATTTAGTTGAAGCCATACAATTACGTTCAAAATTATATTTAGTTGAAGCCATACAATTACGTTCGAAATTATATTTAGTTGAAGCCATACAATTACGTTCGAAATTATATTTAGTTGAAGCCATACAATTACGTTCAAAATTATATTTAGTTGAAGCCATACAATTACGTTCGAAATTATATTTAGTTGAAGCCATAAAATTACATTCGAAATTATATTTAGTTGAAGCCATAAAATTACATTCAAAATATTTAGATTTTGACATTAAATGATGTACGGAGGTTGATATGCTGCTGAATCAACCAATTTAGCTGTCAATGGCTTTGGTAGCTAAGATAGTTGCTACAGAACATAGCAAGCTCTAGTGATAAGGAAATTCAAATCTTATCTAAAGCAACTTTGTTCTGATTTCCTGCCATTCATTAATGTTTTATATTACAGTGTTGTGTTCTGATTATAGATTCTGTATCTGGTGAAAGTTTGTTACTTTGAGGTTGGCTGGCTGACGTTTTCTTCTTTCTTCCACAAATTAACAAGTGTGAAATTGAAATTAAACTGGTTTAAGATGATAAACATTCTTGGCAAATTCATTCAGAAATTACTTATCAATTTACAACCACATATAAAATCTTTTCCACCAGAAATTTTGGCTCTTGTATTATACTACAAAAAGATAAACTATTTGGTTAAGGTGACTGTTACCCACACATCCTTGTTCCCCTTCAGTCTCTCAGAATGGTCTTGCTTTGTTTCTGAAGCCATTGCTTGGAATTTTTATTTTAGCTGACACTTGCTTGTGTGACCTTGTGTTTGAATACCTTAGATAAATATCAACTTGGTACATATCTTGCAGGCTATTTGGTAGTATAGTGGACTGAATCCTCAGTGTACCAGACAAATATAATCATCTAGGGCATTTTATGCAGACCAATGTTACGTTTGCTAGTGGAATGGGACATTCGTTGTGTGTGTCATTGACCCTTGACCCTTTTGTCTACCACTGGTGAGATTTTGGCAGGAGTAAATTGGTAAAATGAATATGTTCAGTTTTTCTTCAAAACATTGAGAGTGTTGTTAATATCTATTTTTTTGACTAACCTTCTCTGTTATTGAACAGTCATATGAGAACCCTAACCCTCTAGGGTTATAGGGGCACCACATGTACTGCAGTAGCAGTGGTGTTTTCTGGGTAAGATACCCCGATGGAGCTCAACCCTGATACCTGATGAAAAAATGAAAAGAATAAATAAAAATGTCATAGTGGCTAATAACATGAAAGTAAATTAATTTTACAACTGATAAAAATTTAATCTTTCACCAAAATTTTGTTTCTGAGTCTAGTTAATTATGTTAGAATTTTTTTTCAATCATGTGTTTAGTAACAAAACCATTGAGAGAAAATACTCATCAAAGTTAATGATCTTCATTATTTTATCAAAGGAATGTTTCTGGTTTCATTGTGTGTGTGTGTGTGTACACATTTAAAATGAAAAGTGAAAAATTACATTATCGAAATTCAACTGACATATTGACTAGAAGTCACAACATATGCACAACTGCAAATACACATTGGTTTTAATATGCTCTTCATGAAAATATGGAAAATAATTACTCTTTATTTTCTTGATACATTTTCTGGAGACAGACATTCTGTGTGCTCAAGTAAACATTTGTTCTTTAAATTCCTTTTTTCAATTCTTTCTTTGGTTCTAATTATGACATAGATGAGAAACTTAACACTGCACAAATGCATTTATTGTTATGAAGTTTTACTATTTCCCATTGAAGAGGATACATTGCAAAGGATATTTTACTTGCTGGCAATTAAACAAGAACCAACCAACCAACTAATCAACCAAAATAGTGTGAACAAATAACAAAAGAAAATTGAGGAACAACAAAAAAGTAACTACTTGGAATTCAGTTTTCTCCTTCAAAATTCTTGTCACTCAAATACATGAGAAAATATCACTTATTACAAACAAAGAATGGAAAAGAATCTTAAGAATTTATTGAGAGATTTTATTCCTTTTGGTAATGTTATTCCTTTTGGAGAATAATTTTGTATTGCACTTTTCATTTTGTTTTTAGGCATTCGTTGTGTGGAGCTGAAAACAAGGACAACAAAATTTTGGCGACATCAACACGACAAGCCGGAAACTTACCTGAGCACAATTGAAGCTATTTATTATTTCTTGATAGATTACCATGAACTCTTTTTATGCGATGATTACAATGGACAATATGACAATCTGTTGTTTTTCTTCTGTTTTATGTATCACAAGATTCGTGGCCTCTACAATGGAGGCCACCATCTTTTGGCTTACAAGTCCAAAGACAAGATAGATATTGCAAATAAAAACAAAAATTCCTGAATTTTAAAATGGTTTGGTTTTACTTTTTCTTTTTTTTTTAATTCACATACTTTTCCCCTCTTTTGTGTGTGAAGGGGGATAAGGAGATGAATGGTTGATTTACGAAATCTATTAAATATCAATTTAACTGTATATTTTTTTAATATTTTCTACCTTTTTTTTCTGTAACCATTAATTGTCTCTCCTATTTTTTATGACACTCTTAATACATTGTATACACATAGATGAAGTTTTTACAAACTTATTAAAGTTTATGGAAGACAAAATTTGAGATTTGATAAAAACTACTAATTTTACCTGATTGATATGTGAATTCAGCCAAATTTAGCTACAGAATGACTAATTTATTGATTACTTCCACCTTGGGTAGTTGAGAGTAAATATGAAAATGGCAGATGTTGGCCTATAAAGTAAAATCACTTGTGTCAATCAACACCTGATTTTTATCTCTATTTCTCATTGTATATAGCAATTGTGAATATTTACAAAGCCATTGTTTGGTCTCTGTAAACAGTCAACAAGCATTAATGAATGTCAATGGGTGCAGTATTCTGCTACATAATGCTTCCTATGCACTTTCATATTAGAAGTAATTTTGTCAAATTGCCATTCGGCTGTTATTTAAGACAAATAAAAATATGGGTTCTTGGCAGGTGCCATACAACCAATATCTACCTTTGATGTGAACTAACATAATAAAATAAGAGACATTCTTAACTTTAACAGAGTTTTTTAAAAAAATTCAAAACAACATTGTGTCTGAATTTCTAGGATGATTTATTTTTATTCGCACCAATGTTCTCAGTTTTGTAATAACAACAACAAAAATGAGGATAACTGTCCAAGTGTAAATAATTTAAATAATATTTGAATAAAATGAAATATAATTTATGTAATAAGAGTAAAAACGAAAAAAGATTTTTTTTTTCCTTTTTTTATTCAGTATTTAATATTCTTTTTCATGTTTTGTTTTTGGCATAAGATCTTTTCCAAACATTACCATTTCCAAGACAATAAAGATGGAATTGTTTCATCACAAAAGTTTAAAGAATTTATTGGCAACACCAAGGCAGTTTTCAAAACACAAGGAGCCATTTTTTATGTGCTGAAACTTATCGACAGACAGAAAAACAAAAATTGTACTTCATTTTCAAGTCAACTACAAATAAAAACAATTAAGAAGAACGAAAGTTTCCAAAAATTATTACCCTATTTATTTTTTATTTGTAACAAAAAAAATGGAGCAAACGTTTATAATAATTTTGTTTCATTTAAAAAAAACAGAAAACGGTGGGGGTTTCATGTTACATCCACAAAATTATTGATAAATACTTCTCCAGATTTGTTTTTAAGATCTCATGATATTTAAGCAAACATCTCCATCTTTGCTGATTTTATCACAATATTTAAACTGGCATTTTATCTGAACAGTTTTTTTTTTTTAAATTTTATTTTTATACCAACATTACTGCATTTCCTTGTCACACAGACCATCATTACTGTGTACTGAGTTGGATCCTTGCTGGGTGTCCTGTTGTCTGGCCATGAATAAGCAAAACTTAGTAAATCTTAAATGTGTTGACTTCTCAGAAAATGTTTGGGTTCAACAAAGATTTATTAAGTTGTCTGTTGTATTCAACAAAAAATGTTTCAAAGTAAGGTTGCTGCCCAAATATACATATTTTTTATATATATATATATATATATATATATATATATATATATACAAAATTCAGATTGCTTTTATGTTATACAATTTTGATAAAATACATTTGGATATTTTAAAGAAAAGTTTGATAATTGAGAGAAATATTCAAACAGGTATCTACATCTTTGTTGTTTTGATCATTATACTTTGACAAATACCTTAGACTGAAAACAGATTTCCTAGTGTTGTCTGAAGTTCTGAGAAGTCAACATTTTCATTGATTTTTGATACTAGTAACTTAATCTTTGTTTCAATCACATTTTGGTCAACTTCCTTTCTATATTTGATTATTCATCTGTTTTCTTTATAATATATATACTTTATGGAATTCAAGTGAAAAAAAGATCTGTTTCATTTTTTATTTAAAAATTTATTTTAAAAAAATTAAAAGGGACCTTCTCAATGAAATTCAATAAAACATACTTAGATGAATTCTTGCTGCCACTATATATATATATATATATATATATATAAAATGTAGGTTAGCTGCAGTCAAGCTTATAGTCATTTTAAACTCCATGATCTTGTTGATGACTGCATAGTATATGCTATGCCAGGGTTACAGTTTTGAATTCAGAGTTGTCCTAGAATGGTTGCCAAGCATAGCTAGACAGCTTAGTCTATCCTACTATTTAAATCAGATGTAATGAACTTGGTTGAAATTTGAACTCATCCTGTGCTGCTAATTATTACACTATTTGCACATCATTATCAGAATCCATTTAAACACACACAAAAACTTACCAAACTCTATCTGAAACATACTAGTAGAAAATACAAACATAATAACCTCATCCAACTGTAAGAAAAGATTAAAAATAATGGAAGCCTTAATAATAATAAAGAAAAATCAACACTTAATAATATTAACTACGAACATGGCCACAATGTGCTGTGTTCACAAATAAACATCTCTATAACACTAAAAACATACACACCCAATTAAATTGCAAAAATAAAATCATCCTGTATAATGGCTAAAAGTATAGCTGAAAGTGCTCAGAATTATAGAACATTTGGATAGTTTCTACATATTCTGTTTCCCAAAAAGAAAATACTAGTTCAAACACAAGAAAAATTAAATAAAAAGCTTAATCATAGTACCTTGTCTATCTTTAATGAAACGTCTGTCTATATATATATATATATATATATATATATATATATATAAAAGGCTCAAACACTAATATTCCATGGTTATAATTTATTACATTGGAAAGGTAATCACGATCCAATTCATCAGACCTACAAATTCAAATATATATTGACCACTAATATTATCAATCTCTCTCTCTCTCTATATATATATATATATAGAGAGAGAGAGAAAGAAAGAAATGGTGCGATGGGTAAATTGTCGTAATCTTATATTTTTAATTTTGTGTATTGTTTGTTTCTGATTTTGTTGACTGCACAGTATAATAGGGTCAGTTGAGCACCATCTGTGAGAAAAAGAGCATGATGTAATTCCCTCTGCCAGAAATTTTGAAATGGCATGCTGTATTGCTTGGCATTTGTGCCGGAAGCTCCATTACAAACATTTTAGAGTTTTTAGGTGTCAATCTGAGGACAGAGCAGAGGATTTGGAAAAAGAATGCGCTGGGTCATGATGGTGGCTGCTGGAAGATCCTATGTCTGGCAACAGGTTCTCTGCACCATGCCACACAAGCAGGAGAATCCATGGCTATCAGACAATTTCTGCAACCACATCACCCCTTACATCTGGCCACCTACCTCCCCCAGACTCTAATCCCTTTGATTATTATGTGCTGGATGCAGTGGAGTGAGATACCAACAAAATTTCTTGTAACACCAAAAATGAACTGAAGGCAAGGATTATGGCAGCATTCACTAACTTAATCAAGGAAACCATCCATAAGTGTTGCTGGAGATTCTGAAGTCGTCTGGAGGCCATGGTTGAAGCCAATGGTAATTTTATTGAATAAATTTACTCTTTAGTATTTCAAGATATTTTTGTACAATTTTAGTAAATATATTTAAGATGAAATTTGAGTATTTTCATTTTTGTATAATTTCAATGACAATTTATTCCTCAGACCCTGTGTGTGTATGTATATATATATATAATGTATGTTTCAAGGTATACTATTTTTATGAGTAAGAGTGCTTAATATCCAGGATAGTGTGTGCAAATATAAGAGTATAGACACTGAGGCTAGTCAGTAGCTCAACTATTTCTATATTTCCAGTATATTATTTTAACACAAAGTAGAAATTACTGACCTTACTACCCATAATGCCCCAATGACAAGCATATATGAATAGTCAAGCTATTATCCAAGATGGCCTGAAGATTGCATGAAAAAGACTGTTGCTACTTGGTGTTGACCTCCTGTTTCTGTTTGTCATATTCAAACTGATTATTTATTTGAAATTATTCAATCCTACATTTGATTTAACTATTTTATATTATTGAATTTCAGCAGCTATCAAAGCTGTTTGATACTAAAATTGTGATTAATTTAATTATTGTGTATTTATAATTTTATAAAAGTATTTATGTAGAAAAATCCTCAGACCTTGATGGCCAGTATTACATGAAACTCTGGAGTTGGTCAAGAGAAAAGTTGCTTGGACATTTAATTAATTGACCATTGTTGGTCTAGTTATCTATTGATAGAATATTATCACCTTAAACATTATTTTTAGTGTCTACTCATATTTGAGTAGATGCTCTGTTTATTTTTTAAGCACTATATTTATTTTTGTCTACCAGCCTGAATATCCAGGAAATCTTATTAAGGAAAAATATGTGGATTCAAACCTGCATCTGATGTGCCTTAACCGACCCAGGTATGAAGAAGTTTTCCCGATCAAGTAAGATCTGAACAATACCTTTAATCTATGATGAGAAAGATTTTGCTTAAAGGTAATTTTCAGACCTTGCTTGATTGGCAAAGCTATTTCATGGCTTGGTTGGTTATGGTTGTGGCACATCGGATTTAACAAGTTTCCCTCTTCCCATGGGGATGTGGGTTCAAATCCTGCCAGAGAACATATATTTTTCTTCAATAAGATTTTTCAAATATTTAGGCCAGTAAACAAAAATAAATATATTGTTTAATAAATAAACAGAGCATCTACTCAAATATGTTTATCCACTAACATATAAAGTGAGATATATATATATATATATAATATTGCACTTTGAGTGCTGGTGTTAATAAAATAGTGCTTGATGTAATATAACAGAGCTATAAATTATATATTAATATATTTATTTTTTTCCTCACTCATAGTACAATTCAAAGTTTAATTCACCCCCTGAAGATTGTGTTGTGCATGAGTTGTGCTATCAGTAAGTAAAAACATATATAAAATTCTAATAATCTTCATTAAGTATTTTTCTGTCTTGTTTTTTTTTTTTATACATTGAATGTTTAAAGTTCTGGGATTAACTATTTTCATTATTCCATAACTTATTCAGATTAATATCCTTATTTTTGTTGTTTTTTTATTAACTTTCTGCTGATGTATTCTCTGGCCTTCTCCAGTTGCATGTTTTATCCAGGAATTTTTGAGGATCTCCTTGAATTTTTTTTTTTTTTTTTTTTTTGCATCTTTCTTTTCTCTAATTCTGCAAATATGCAACAAG
Source organism: Acanthosepion pharaonis (assembly GCA_903632075.3). Lineage (NCBI taxonomy): Eukaryota > Metazoa > Mollusca > Cephalopoda > Sepiida > Sepiidae > Acanthosepion > Acanthosepion pharaonis. The sequence continues at coordinate 1,266,099 of CAHIKZ030005604.1, forward strand.
ACAAAAATACTTGACCTAGTCTATCACAAGGCCACATGTATTGAGTGATGAATGAGGATTGTACTCAGTACACAGTTGTAATGGCCTCTTAGATTAGCTTTACTTTTCATTATTCCATATTCTTAATATGAAGGTAAACATTTTATCTTGTAAAGTTTTTTTTTTTTTTTTTTTTTTTAGATGTCTTTTCTGACACACCCATTTTTTTCTTTTGTTCAGTTGGTTTGAAGCAATAGAAATGTCATAAAACCCATCAAGGATGGGGATATTAAGTTGAAGTGAAGACACGATTACCTGGAGATCTCATTGTGGTCATTATTATTGGGATGAAAACAGCATTCAGATATTCTTACTAGTTAAGACAAGCAGTTATATTCTATGACATCACAAATCTGTTAGATACACAATGAATACAACAAACAATCAAATGCAGACAGGTAACTGATAACTGGCCGGTTTCTCTAGTAAATACAATAATTAAATAGAAAGCAAGATATACGAACAAGGCATTTTGGATTTGGTTGCTTTAACCCATTGTACCAGACAATTGCTTTAAGGCGCAAAATAAACAAAAACATTTTTTTCTTTGTATAGACCAAAGGTAGGTGCATGGGTGATAATCTCAAATTATTTCATGTTTCCTTTGGAGTCTATTTAATCTAGAGCAGCATTTCTCAACCTTTTATCGTTATTGAGCCGATTTTCTTATAAGTTTACTGAAAGTTCTTGTTCGATCATCAGAGTTAAGCAGTCTCAAGCCTGGTTAGTACTTGGATGGGGGACTGCTTGGGAACACTGGGTATTGTAAGCAACCTTTTACACTCTGAAATATGTTTTAACTTTAAATAATCAACAAAGGATTGATAAACTGTAAAAATAAATCAATTACTGAGACTTAATAAAATTTGAAAAAAAAAAAATACTAAGGAAAAAATGAATGTGAAATTACTATCATAAATAAAAAGATATTTGTTGTCAATAAGTAATTTTTATCAATGTTTTCTGAGATTAGTCTTTTTTTTTAATGTTTAAGAAAAAAAAATGATGGTGAAATTACTGTCTGTAAAATGTTTTTCAATCCTTTATAGAAGAAAGACTGAGTCACACACACAAACAGATATTTGTCGTCAATAAATGATTTCTATAATTTTGATTTTAAATATATAAAAATACAGATGTCAAAGGTTGTGAAAAATGTTTGAAATTTGATTGTGCTCTCACTGATTTTTGGATATTGAGTGTAAATTTCAGACAGAACTTTGCTGATTCCAATTATTTTATTACATGAACATTATTTTCAGTAGATATTTATATTTGAGTAGATGCTCCCTTTATTTATTAAGCAGTATATGTATTTATTTTCATCTACCAGCCTGAATATTCAAGAAATCTTAAAAAATATGTGCTCTCCGACAGTTTAAAGCTGGTAGACGAAAATGAATATATTGTTTAATAAATAAACAAAACGTCTACTCAAATATAGGTATCCATTAAAAATAATGTTTAAGTAATAAAATGTCAGATTAATAAAAAAAAAATCCATTACAAATTTGAATTATCTAAAGAAACTTAAAAGTACCATCTGATATTTCTAAAAAAAAAAAAACATTCCTTTGGTTAACATTTTTACTAAATTGTTATCACTATAAAAGCAAAACCACTCATAATCCAATGTTGGATTACCAAGAAGAGAATCAGTAATTAGAAACTTTTTGTTTCAATAAAAGTTTAATGTCTTTTTTCATCATTAAATGAAAATTTGATAAAGTAAATTTTATTGTGCCTCAAAATTCTTTTCTTGCAACCAAATTTTAGGTCACAAGCTCAGAGTTGAGAAATCCTGCTCTCTATATCAATGGGAGTGTTTGGGTACAATGGGTTAAAAGAAAATCACCAAAAAAAATAGTTATATTTTGGTTATTTAATAATCAAATAAGCTAAGAGATACTAACAAGGCAATTTAGGATTTAGTATAATTAAACCATTGTACCAAACAAATACTTTAAGGTGTAAATTAAAAGATAAACTCATCCCTGACTATGGATTAAGGACATGAAAATTTCAAATGATTCCATCAAGGTATATTGACTTGTTCTTATTTTTTTTAACAGTAAGTGTATGGGTACAGTGGGTTAAATGAAAGTGACCAAAGTATTGCTTACAAATTAACCAGATAATATATTTTTTTGAAATTATATGTTTACATGTTGAGATCTTTTAGAATCCTATGTGATTCCAATTCATATATTTAAAGTTATTTTGTTGTATTGTTATTTTAATTACATTATTTTGATCTTTCATGAAGAGTGAATGACTTTAGCATAAAGAAATTTTTTAGAAGATTTTGGAGACATGTGTCACCTTTGTTCATTCTATTTCTTAATGTTTGACATTTCCATTCATAATGTCATTTTGTAGGTATATCATCACAAAAATAATAAATAAATTAATGACAGCTATGTTTGTAATGTCATTAAATGTTTATTTTAAGATTGGGCTATCACTGGAGAGAAGCTGGACTTGAAATTATTGACCAAAAAGTCATAATTTAAAAGAAACTACAGATAGAATTTTTAGAAGGATTTTTAGAAGCAAAAAAAAAAAAATGTCATGTATTTGCTGTAATGGATAATTTTTTTTAATAATATTTTTATTTAAATAGGCTTTCCTTTTTCTTTTTTTCAATTCTATTTTAAGTGATACACAAGGAATTTTTTTATATTTCAAAAAAGAGCAAGAGTTATTTGTCATATTTTATAGAGATCAATGCTGATACTTTAGAACAAATCATTTGAAAGCCTTCAGCCCCTTCAGAATGTTCACTGATGAACTTTTTCTACCATTTGATATGGAAGGGCAGATAAGTGCATTCACATAAAATATAATTTTTAGTTTTATAATGCTTGGACATCAATAACTGCTTTATTTTTCTTTTATAAAAAAAACAAGGTCAATTTTTCAGCAATAAAATTAATGTCATCTTATTTTCTGTGAATTACGTTTCATAGTCACATCAGTGACCATTTTTTATGAACTGATTAATTTGGCATATCACATTTGATGTAATGGTGTCATATGCCAATGTCTGGAAGAAATGCAAAGAATTTAAAGAAAATGAAAACATTGACAGATTTTAAAATTACGACCTTGTGGAAATTACTTTGTGTTCATTTGTAATTGTGGGCAGAATCATCATTAGGCAAAGTAAGTGATCATCTTGGATGTTGAAATCCTTAGAACATGAACTGCTTAACATTTGGCTAATTAACATAATGCAGTCATCCAAATAATTCAGTGTAATTGACTTATCAAAATTTATTTGGTAGGGTGAAGAGAGTCCATATTATTTAGCTGGCCTAAGGTGCTGAATACTCTGGGGTTGATCCTGGTTGTGTAAAGAATTAACTATTCTGTTACCTACATGTCATAATGAATTTCATTTTATGGAATACTTTCTCAACTGAATTCATAACTATCACAGAAGTTATTTCTGTCTGAATTTCTAGGATGAGGACTTATTTACATGTGGACTATTGTACTCATCTTTGTTGTTGCTATCACATTTGGCTGTTGTGCTCTCTGACCATCATCAGGTGCTTCTATGAAGGTCACCTGGATCGACAAGTACCTGATGAAGGCCAGAGGGTACAATGTTTGAAACATTGTGTAAGTAATGCTGTTGTTATTCTTAATGCAATTACAAAGATTTTTCATGAAATGAAACAGAAATATATTGGATGGATTTTGTGCTGAAATAGTTTCAAATAATTTTCTTTGATATTTTTTCATTTTTTTATTCTTTACAAAAACAAACACCTTATTTTTGTGTCATTTAAAAGAAGTTGTTATGATTTCTACAATAATGGTTATTGTTAATTACAACAAATATAATTATCATTATTACCATCTTTGCAATTATCATGAGTTTTGACTTGTTAAATTTGGAGAATTATTGAACTATTTCAGTCACATAAGGTTTATCATATTTGCATAAGTGACTTTGACAAATGTTTCCTTTGGCATGCTAAAAGGAAAGTAAGCAAAGTGTTCATAAGATTCCAAGGTATTTTGTTTTGTTTTTATATCTCAAAAGAAATTAAATAGTTTCTTAAGATGACATAACTGACAATAATGACATTACAAACTACAAAAAATAATGTAAAATGCATATATATATATATATATATATGCATGTGTGTGTATATGTATGTATTATTGATATAAATTCAAATTTCATATGATTTTTAACAGAAAAACAAATAAATACAACAATTTTCTACTGATAAAATTTTGCATATTAATCTTTCTTTCTTATTGCATTTTCAACAGGAAAGAAAATTTATTTTCTTTATTTTGCAAATTCAGTTTTCTCAAAATGGATAAAATAGTCAATTCAGCTGCCAGCAAAAAAATTCTTTGATTCATCTGACAGATTCTATTTTCATCATTCTCAAGTCAACAATCGCATAATCTTTGCCATATAAATGTTTCTTTCACAAATTATTTCATTATCACTTACATAATAGTCATATCATCCAATTTGAAACTGTTTTACAGCTCCTAATAAATATATTTGATATAATAGCCACACCTATTATTTGAAACTGTTTTACAGCTTTTCATGAATTTCTTTTATGTAACAGCTACATATTTGAATTTGAAACTGTTTTACAGCTTCCAATAAATGTATTTTATATAATGGCCACATTTTTCACTTTGAGACTCTTTAACAGCTAATGAATTTCTTTTATATAATGGCCATTTCTTTCAATCTGAAGCTGATATAGCTTTTATGAATTTATTGAAAGAGGTTTTCGTTTTTTAAAACAAAATCTGCAAATTCAAATTTTAATGACATTCTTTCAAGTTATATTTTTTTGTTCTAAGATAGACAATCTTTAATGGAGTTGTCCTTTTGAGTTAGAAATTTTGTTAAGAAACTACTGGTAAAATTAGAAAAGATAGTCACAGTAAAAAATATAGTGATAAAAATGTTATTATTCATGCATTGTTAGCAACCAGGAACAACTTTATAGACTTGCCAGATAAAATATTCAGGGATGGTGGGAAGGAGACAGGAATGGAAAATAATTGTTTATGTAATCAATCATTATGAAAAATAAAAATGTTCATTTGTGGGAAATATGATTTCCAAGAATTGGGATTATGTCTTTTTTTTTTTATTAATACTTAAGAAAATTAATATTTTGAAATTGTAGACAATTTGATAAATATTACTAAACTATCCCAACTATAGGAAATCATATTTCCTGCAAAGTGCATGTGTATTTTTATGAATGTCTGGTCACTTTTACAAGTAAGTTTTTGTGCTACTTTTTCTGAGTAGGAAGAGGAAATGTTTGATTTTTGAGAAACCTTTTATCGTGCAAGCCCATGAAATAGTTCCTGGTAAATTGCTGAGTGTTTTTAATTCCATTTTTTTTTTTTTTTTATCATTGTATTAGTGACACAACTTTCTTCCCAGCATGTTATTGTGATTCTTTTTGCATATCAGTAAAACTGACAATTGGTAAAAGACAAAATATAAGCTAGAAATTTACACAGTAAGCTGGTTTTAATGATGTTCAACAATGAAGCCTACAAAAAGAGCATTTGTTCCGAATATCTTGTATTTAGATATTAGAAAAAAAGGGCGGGGTGAACTGTGTTCATATTGAACATTTCAAAGAAGTTCATTTAACTGCTACTTTCTTTAATTGCAAGCACCAACATTTTTTTTTGTCTTTTGTTTTCTACATCAAACTAAATAAAATCAATGAAAATGTACTTTTACTACAGCATCTCCTAAGGATTAATAGATTAATAGATGCTTTTGACAAAGATTCTTTCACCAAATGTTTAATATTTTACATTGCTTTTCAATACTGGTGTTCTATAATGGCAAATGAATTATATTTGCATGTGCACATCAGTATAAAGACACAGGTAGATAGATGAAGATATATATATATACATACATACATATATATACACACACACACAAACACATGCGTATTATACAAGACAAAAGGAAAACTTTTCTTTACCTATATGCTTCATTCACTGAGGAACCTTATCAAGGTAAAGAAAAGTTTTCCTTTTGTCTTATTTATATTGTCTTTACAGATATAATTTATTTATATCTGAATTTTTACACACACACACATATATGTGTGTGTGTGTGTGTGTGTGTGTGTGTGTGTGTGTGTAAAATACTTTTAGGCAGCATATCTTCATTCAAGCATGTTTGGTTGAATAATCTACACGTTATGTCTATTTTTCTTTTAATCCTTTCAAATTCACAGATCAATTTCTTAATGTTGCCATTAAACCTGTTAAGGAAGGCATAGTAGTTTTTCTCATTCCTTTTATTTTTCCAAGTACTTTCAAACCCTTCCAAGATCATCTTCAGTGATGAATTGCTAAGACAAAAACTAATGTAATAGATGGTTGTGAATTTTTTTTGTAAATGCACATGAAACGCTCTTTGTTGATTCAAAAAATTTGTTGATTTAAAAAAGTTTTTACAAATATAAATAAAGTTACTTCCCTTGAAAACGTTAATTTTTTAATCAACAGAGCGCGTTTTATGCACATTTACAAAAAAATTCACAACTATTGATTGCATTAGTCATAGCAAGTCACCTCTGAAGATGATCTTGGATGAGTTTGAAAGTACTTGGAAAAAATAAAAGGAATGAGAAAAACTATGACACCTTCCTTAATGAGTTTAATGGCAACATTAAGAAATTGATCTATGAATTTGAAAGAATTAAAATAAAAATAAATGGGCATAATATGTTTAGATTATTCAATCTAACATGCTTGAATATATATATATATATATATATATATATATATATATATATATATATATAGCCTTGTAACATCCATTATATATAACAAAGGTTATTTGGAAAAACATGTAAATCAGTCATCAATATTTGATTTTTTGTTTATAATTATTGATTAGAAGCATTTTTTTCATTTATGAGTGACCTCACTATATATATATACACACACACACACACACACATATATATATATATATATATATATATATATATATATTTTGCATATTTACATATATAGGCACATTAACTGTTGCATGTCAATGTTAATATGCCATTTTCATTTTCTGAACTATTATACCATAATAAAATGTTATTTTGGGAGGAGTGAGGAGTCAATTTTATATTAAATACTTAAATATTTTCTTAATGACAATGGAATGGCCAGTATCCATGATTGCAGACCATTGTGCCTCTTATATGTCTCACTCGCGCGCACACACACACACATCCTCACAATCAAGCAAATATTTGCACATTCAGAGCAGCAAATTAAAGCCTCATTTACTTATAATTGGACCCTCAGCTATTGATTGACTTTGTCTTGTTTCAAAATGTTTTTTAGTAGCTAAACATTGAGCCAAGAGAGTTATTAAAGCAGTACAAACATGCTGAAATTGAAGTTAAACATTACAATTTGACTAGCAACTCTCCGGTCTTCAACAGGTGACAGTTAAGAGTTCAACCAATGAGTACAAGCACAAATAAGGACAGGATTTTGTGGTCTCTTAATAAATATAGCTTTAGGTAGAAATTATGGGAGTTGGATGTAAGTTTAATGAGAGATAGGCACAGTATTCGTATACAGTAGCAAAGCTTCACACCACCACTTGAAAAAGACCGAAGACTTTTCAATTAAAAAAAAAAAAACTTCAATTACACTTTCAGATGAGTGGACAATCTAGACAACTAATTTCCTTAGGATATTTTTTGAAAATTTTTCTCATTTAGAAATACTGATACTTATTTTTGAAAATTTTTTACTTTTGTTTGCATGGACTGTTTAACATTTAACAATTTGATTCAATTGTGAAATATACAATAGTTTGTATGTTGACTATGCTCCATTAATTTTAGACCTCATAAAACTGTCCCAGTTGCACGTCCAGCAGATGTTGTTTGTAAGTCAGATATCACCATGTTTTGTAGCAAATAAGTCTTGATGACACTACAGGCCATGTGAATCAGAGAGAAAAGGCCAACATCCCTGTTGCCCATAGCAACAATACTTATCATTTTCAATTAATCAATATTGCGCTCATTTGATCTATCACAGAGGAGCTCCGTCTGTCGCAACAGCTTCATTGTTCAACACTGCGGATCCTTTACTACCAAATTTGGTTTCCTGACGCATCAAACGATCAAGTTGCCTTTACAAAAAAAAAAAAAAAAAAAACATGGAAAAAGAGAAATGGAAAACCAAAATAAAATTAATTATAACAAAAACCAGTTTCAGGTATTTTTTTTTAAAATTGTCAGCAATTTTAAACAAGAATTTTGAAAAATTAATAACTTCAGTGTAACCAGACCAGTAAGGATGGAAATAAATTTAATTTGCAAGAAAAAAAAAAAATGTTTAAATATTACAATTGAAAATTAAAAAACACAAAAAAAAAAAAACAATCAATTTTATGCAGTTATCTTTTCATAAATTATTTGTTCTATTGTCTTTCCTTTTTTTTATAAGTACCCTTTATATATAATCTTCCCATAAAAGAAGAAAAAATAAAGATATAAAAATATATTTGTTTTTTTATATGTAAAAATGTGACATCTGCGTGGTTACCGCAGACAACTGGTACATATATCTATTCCAACATTTCTCAACTGGTGTGATCAGATACACTAATGCACCGTGAAAAGTAGCCAAGTGCATTCCAAGTTAACAGAAAATTAATTTATGAATTATTTTTATATTTAAAAAAAATTTTTATAGAGACACTAAGCAATAAGTCAATTCTTTATTATTTGATATTTTTAAACGGGATGCTAAATTCCTTAATCTTTAAGGAGTGGATAATCCTTTCCCTTTTACCTTCCTAAAGAGATTTAAATCAATCATAGTCGGCCTATTTAAAAAAAAAAATCGTTTTTCATAAATCTGTTTGAATTAAAGCTGTATCATTAAGCCTCTTTGGGAATGCTAAACCAAAATTTAATATTTTCAAATTTTGTAACTAATTTTTCTTCATTAATATTTAAGGTCTGCCCCAGAATTTTAGTTATTCTACAAGTGCGTGGCCCTGAAGTTAAAAACAGGTGGGGAAACACTTATCTGGCCTAATAAACACTACTTTGGGGTATAGATTTCCATGTGGGTGCTTCCTCAAACATGACAATCTTAAGCTCTTCAAGTCTGGGGTTAGTTTTGATCTATCCTCATAATCTTCACTTCCTTTTCTTACATTTATATCACACATTTCATTTAGTAAGCTTCTATTTTGGATGGCTCTTGGGCCTTGTATTGGGTGGACATTAGTATATAAAAAAAAAGTAAGCTGCTAACTTGTTTACCTATCAACACAGTACTATATGTAAATCATATTTACATTATATAAATATAAAATGGTAGATATATTTGATGAAAAATTATTATCCTTTTGAATAACTTTACAAAAGATAAATTTCCTTGTGATAAATATTTCTCTTTTTCTACTAAATTGTTGTTCTTTGTACAGCTGTTAATGTCCGACTGTATTTATGGATTAAATAATCTAGAAATACAAATGCATAAAATTGGGTTTTATCAAGAGAAAAAAAATGATTGTTGCTTTTTTTTTTTTTAATCCCCTTCCCACAAAAAAAAAAGAAAGTTTTTTGCTATGAAGATTTCCTTAAACCATCACATCTTATATGATTAAACCATCTACAATATTCCAGTCAATGAAGATAAACAAATGGCAAATGACCTCAGCCAAATTCAGAGGAAGAACTATATTAATGCCAGAAGTTGGGATTGATTTATTTTTTTTACAGCTTATCAACTCTTTTTGGGTTATTTAAAGGTGAAATATATTTTGGACTATAAGAATAACATTTTTTGTGCAAGTGAATATTTGTGTAAGGACTTTGATGGATGTAAGTAATGTTTTTGATGATGGAATTATATAAACATTACTTATGTTTAAGAAGGGAATGAGGAAGATATAAGAAGTGGGGATGGAGAAGATATAAAAACACAAACATTGGTTATAACTATGTACTGACAGGAAACACTGAAGATGTTAGAATGCTGAAATTTTTAAAATTAATTATTCTTGGCATGTAGCCAAGCTGACATGCATGCATAAAAATCAAAGGAAAAATCATGAAAAATTTGAAACACTAAACAAAAATTGATGACTAATTGATAATTTAGCTAAAAATGTAAAATCTAACAAAAAAACAAAATATAACAAAAATATTAAAAAAAAATGAAAATATATAACTGTACTTTTGTTTAGACTATTGAACTTAGTGTTGCTTTTGTTATTACCACAATGTTTCAGCCAATCTATTCTATAGACCTCATCAGGAAAGAGAGTTCAATAGTATAAACAACTCATAAAAAAATTAAAATGACTTTTATTAAATAAATTTAAAGAAAGTTAAATTTTTCATTATATATTTATTAAGATAAAGAACAGGACACAAAAAAATGATAGAGTAAGTAAGCATTTCTTTATGAAAAGAGAAAGAAAGAGAATAGTGCAGAATTTAAGAAAGGAATAACTGTGTGCAAATAAAAGAAATAATAATTTCAAGTCTTGACTTTTGGTAATCATATATAAAGTTATAAGAAGACAACAGTGAACAATGTCAGTTCCTGACTCCTTACTAAATAATGACGACCCCCCCCCACACACCAGTTCAAAATTAGAATGTCAAAACTGAATAATCTAAATATAGATTTTGACTCACACTTCTTATTCTTCTTAATTCTTCATTACAGAATTAAGCTTTTGTCTTAAGGAAAAATAGAAAAGATATTCAATAAAAGAATAAAAAAATCATTTTTTTAATACAGAACTATTCACTAATTGTAAACACATTAGTTATCATTAGAACAATTTATAAGTTCTAAGTCAAATAATAATTTAAACTCAATAAATTTCAGATCAATTTTTATAATGAAGACTTGCTTAATAACAGTGAATATTGATTGATTTGTTTTTTACAACTTTTAGGATTTTTTAAAACTGAAACATATTTTGGGATTGTAAGAATTAATTAATTTTTATTTATTTATTTTTTGATCAATTGTTGCTTTGCTGCTTTATTTTTTTTTAAACATAAATTTTTCATTATTGCATCAATTTGAATTTTGTGACATTTTTTTTATCTTTTACCAGATTTAATCCATATTTAAGTGTGGCAGCAAGTATTTTTCTTTTTTTCATCATGCAACACCCAATATTTTAGGCTTAGCCATGTTTGACACAAGGTCAAGTTTTAGGTGGATTTTCCAAAGAATTGCTCAATCCCTTTTGACATTTCCATTTTTGAGAACACCTCCGGCTCCCTCCTGAAAGAGAGAGGTACTGCCTTGAGGGATGACTCCCTTTAGGCTCAAAAGCCAAATATTAATTTGAAAACTTCCCAGCTTGGTTTGTAATGACATTCAGAATTGAGGAAGTAGTTCCAAGCAATGACTGCTGGGGTCAAAGTAAACTTGTTGCTGACATTGCAGAATCAGGTAGCGCTGTATTTTGTGCAGCACTGAAGAGAAAATAACCATATTTTGGCAAAGATTGATTTACAAATTGAAGCTAAAAACTATTGATGATCATTCTCTTCTTGCAAGCTTACAGTACTGGAAACATTGGTTCTTGTTTGATCACCTAATTTAAACAGCATTGAGCCTGGTCAGTACGTAGGTGGGGGTCTGCTTGACAACCTCCAACAACCCAAAATATGTTTCGACTTTAAATAAACCACTTTAAAGTGTCTCTTTGAATGATGACTGACTAGGTAGAAGATTTCCTGCAGTAGGCTACTGTTTCTTTCTGCAGTAGACTTGTTCCAACCAAGGCTATATGACCCCCATTCTATAATGCTATTGAACCCATAGCTGCAGGGAGGATTGATAGATTCATACCTTTCCTTAAGTGTATTTGCATTTAAATGAATGTAACAAATCAGACAGGAATTCAGATATGGTTCTCCAATTTTGCATTCCATGCTGTTATCCATTACACTACACTGCACATCCATTTAATGTATTACATATATTAATTTATAGAATTAGCAAATAAAATACTTTACAAATAAATCATTATTTAACAATTTTTTTTTTTTACTAGCATCCCCCATCTTTGTTATCTTTATCACAATAATTTAGCTGCTATACTTTCCATCCCATCTCATAAAAAAACAACAATAATGAGACTGATAGTCCGAAAATATTAGTGAATAATAACAAAAACTTGTCTCAGAAAGTTTGTTTTGTTTTAATTATAATCAGTTGAACATTTCTGTAAAATTGTGTCTTCTATGCAGTTCTGAGTAAAGAACATAAATGCTTGGAAAATGAATGTCCACATTTATGGTGCATGCCTCAATGACTGAGTCAGTAAGAATAGTGATATGTGACTTCAGGTCAACCGAAGTTTGCAGCATTAAAAAGGTTAGGTAAGAATGTTAGTCCCAATCAACCAATGAGCATTTCTTGGAAGAGTTTAGCAAAAGATTGTTTGGTGCATGAAGCAGGGTAAAAAGTGCAGATCTGTGATGGAATCACATTGATAATTAAGTGAAGGCTGGACACGGATCAAATCACAATACTAAGAAACAAAAAAACAAAAAAAAAAAAAAGTCAAGGGTCATCCAAGTGCAATTGACATTTTCATACAAACCTGAAGATCTTTTGTATCATATTGCAAACATGCCTTATTTAAAATGTTTTGAGAGCATTAATAGGCAACAACTGTGGGGATTATAGGTTTTACAAGTACAAAATTGATCATTACTTATTTTTCTTCTCCTAAATGGATAGATAATAAAATGGAAACACAGCAAAGACAAAACATTATATTTTTCAATTAACAATCCTGTGCTCTAATATGCTTCACCGATAAGTAGAAAGCAATGATGCCTGGCTGTGCTGGCCTTTTTTTCAGAAAAATAGGAAATTGCCATTTTCGAAATAAATGACTATAAAGATGCTGACAGCAATTGCTTTAGGCACTATCATTTTGGTTTTGATTGAATACTCTGCAGTACAGAATAAGCTAAACAACATCCCCAATATACAATATAATAAAAATACATCACAAAGTAGGTTGTATTGTATGTTCAGAATGGCTGCTCATTTCTGAGCATGCTCATCAGCTCAGGTTCATTTGTATTTTTTCAACACCTACATAGCCAAACAGTGGTTTATACTGAAACGATGCTGAATAAACTTTAGTTATTGTTCAAATATTTGCTCCACCTGGGCTACATATGGTTTTGAATTCAGAGATGTCCTTTTGTAATGATTGCCAACTATGGCTAGAGAGTCCGGTTAAATAGCAGGACCCACTGCTGGGGAAGAAGAGATGGATTCATATCTTTTTTTTAAGGGTGTTTGTGTGAAAGTGAATATACTGATCTCAACTGGAATTTGAACTTGGCTTGCCATTTTCTCATTGCAAGCTTGTAATCATTACATCACATGAACATCATATATTCTAGACAACCTTCAAAATTTTAAATAAGGCACATTCACAATATGACATTTTTTTAAAAAGAAAAAAAAACAAAGAGCTTCAGGATCAAATAAGATTGTGTCTATGTGATCTGTTAAATCTTTTGTAGTTCAATTTAGAATTACTTAAGATAGAACACATATTCAAATTAGTATGCAACTCTTGCTTTAATAAAAAAAAACAACAAAGACCTTAAAATATAAAAATGGTTAAATAAAGAATAAGAGTTGTTTTAAGTATATCTGCTGGTTTTATTTTAATCCCTCATAAATAAATCTATCTCATCAATAGTAATCCCTGAAATTGGAAACCATGGCAACAATAGTAAAAAGTAGTAATGAAGTTTTAAAGTATAAATAAATAAAAAAGCTCTATTTATTACTTGATGTTGAATCTTTAAAGATGCAAAAAGAAAACTAAAAGAAAAGTTAAACAATTATTGCCAAAGGATAAATAAATAAAGTATTTGAATGAATAATTTGTTCAAGTGTTATATTACAAAAAGGTATTTTTGAAGTTTATTTTTTATAGGAAATTTTTTTAACACTGTAAAAAAAAATAAACCAAAAATAACTACAAATAAAAAAAGTAAAAATCTCATTAAAATATTTTATGAATCCTGGTAAAATTCTGCACTGTTTATTATTGATAAATCGTCATAAAAGGCAAATGTAAACAAAAACATTATTCCTGAAAGAATTTAAGAATTATACTTTGTTGATTTATGAAACTAAACAAAGTAGGAATTTGACAGAAAATATTTTAAAATATCCTTAAGACTGCATTCAAACAGTTTAAAACATGATTTTTAGTGATCTTTTCAGAAACTGAGAAAACATTTAAAAGGCAAATGTAAACAAAAACATTATTCCTGAAAGAATTTAAGAATTATACTTTGTTGATTTATGAAACTAAACAAAGTAGGAATTTGACAGAAAATATTTTAAAATATCCTTAAGACTGCATTCAAACAGTTTAAAACATGATTTTTAGTGATCTTTTCAGAAACTGAGAAAACATTTAATGCCAATAAGATGCATAAAATACTCTTAAAAAAAATAGACATTTAATTACAACTAATTTTAATTTATTTGATTCTTAAAAATATTAATTAGTAAATATGGATTGATTGTTTCAATACATTATACCTGTTTCAATATCAAATCATTAATATTTATTAAATTTACTTATAAAAGTTACAATGAGTTTATATAGAAAGTCTTAAAAATTCAAATAAACATATTTCAGAAAAGTAAAAGCCATAAAAATTATAGAGTTGTTGCATATGAAACATTAAATACAAGTTTAACCATGCCATAAAAAATGATGTGATTTTTAAACATATTTTTTCCAATTATTACTCTTGTACTTTGCTCTTATACAGAAATGAACTTTTCACCTCCTGACTGTAAATATCTTGAAACTATCTTATAACAATGACATTGACATCTGATGCTGCCAGTGTAAGGGAGATAACTGATTTTCAGTTAAAAATTACAAACAATAAAAAACACTCAGTGTATCAAATAAGAGATAGAACAGATGGAGTCAAAATCCACAGTTCGTAGCATTTACTTTTTAAAAAAAGCACTTAATACAAAGTTCAGCAAAATATTATAATATTTTTATTATAAAAGATTATAATAAAAACATTTTACATCAATCACAAGTTATCTATCATCGCCTGATGAAGTACAGTCATAGTATTGAAACATTAAAACTTTTGTGTAGTGATATAAAATGTTTTTATTATAATCTTTTATAATACAAATAAATTATATATATATATATATATATATATATATATAAAAACAAGTTTTGTTAAATTTGACTGACAAGGTGTCTGTCAGTTTAATTTTTTATGATATTTCACCAATTGTTGAATAAGTTGTTGCATAACTGGATAAAAATTTAATGTTTATCCACAATTTTGATTTGGTTGTGCAACAACTTATTTGAAAATATGAAAAATATAGAAAATTAAACAGATGGACCTTGTTCATTAAAATTGCCAAAACTTTCTTAAATTATTGCTGCTTAATTATAATTATATAATTCTATATTAAATATTTTGTTAAAAATTTGCTATATTTATAGAGTAAGAATGTTCAATATCAGCTATAGAGAGTTTACATATATAAACAGTGTGGATATAGGAATCAACTCTGCATGATGACTATGAAGTTTCAAATTTCAATGTGTTCTTTCTAGACATGAGCTATCAATTCAGCAATAAAAGTAACAAATGATCAATATTTTCAGGGATGTTTTTATGCATCATTTTGAATTTTAGACAATTTTTCATTCAAATTATCAGAATTGTAATAATTATTACTTTATCTCTATAAATAACATAGTTGAAACAAATATTCAAATAGGAAAGCAAACATTTCATACGCAATAATCTACTATATTGAGATTGCCTTGGATCTTCAATAAACTTAAAACAACTTATTATTTAATAGAAAATAAAATCAATGTGAAATCATCAAACTACCACCAAAAGAAAGAAAGAGTTAAAATAAGACAGGTGATTCATATACCTTTGGCTCTTTGGTGCCATGGCAGAGAAAATAATAAAGGCTGAAAAATGGAAAAGTCATCTTACTTTTTACTGTGTGAATGTCACCAGCCATGATGGCCCGGGAGGCTGGTAATAGTTTGTTTGATATAAACAAAGACTTTAACAGTTAAGATACAATGTCAGAAAATAAAATTGCAACATCCTGAAAGACAATGCCAATTTTGACCAGGGTAGAGAATGGATATGTTAGAGGGTAGTAGAAAGAAAATGTTCAAATTCTTCAGATATATTTTGAGTGTGATAATCATGTTATTACATCATTTGTATTTGAGTTTTAGACAGTGATGCATGCTGTAATATGGTTCAGTGTGTGAAAAAGTTTAGTGCAAGCAGATATCATGCCACACAGAGATACATGTGGCCCTTTTTGAGAGGTGTTGGCATTGGGGGTCTTTGAGAGGCTTGATGGTTTTTTCAAAGAATTGCTGTAGATGTTAAATATGATGTGTTGATGAAGTTTGATGTTGGCAATAGTAATCAAATAAGACATTCCCATACTCATAATACAGGCACTCACCAAGATTAGTGCATTGTAAGGGCAGCAATGGTAGAAAGCACAGTGTTCATAATACAGATCAGAGCCCCAGGAGTGTCAAGCACAAATCATGTAATTGCAGCAAGATTGCAAGCACACATGCCAGACTTCCACTTCTATGACAACACCATCATGCACAAGTGATATCATGAACTATACTATTCAGTGACAAGAAAAAGTTTGGCCTCTGATGGCTAGTGTGATGTACACCTGAAGTGCAACATCTTGCACAGTGTATTCATCTATGCCACATAACCCAACATCATGGAATGTTGGGTGGGGGTTGTCATGTTACAACTTTTATTTACCTTTGATGCTATTGGAGGGAATGTTGAAAAATGCCATGTACACCTAGAATATTGTTCCCTCTGCTCTTATGCCATTCCCATTATAGAAAAGTGATGTGCTATTTCAGCAATATAATGCCTGCTCACTGCAAGGTGTTTGACAACTTTCCTGACTTGGACATTCTCCATATCAGCCCTGTCATTGAACATGATGTGATTATGCCTGACTCATTCAATTGGCCCACCTACAACACTTTTTGTATTGCAACATATATGGAAAAATGTACTACAGGATAGTATTCACCATTTGTATGAACATATGAATATGAGAGTAAAGGTCTGTGTTAAGAAGATATACTGTGACTTAATATAGGGTCTGTGTACTGTTGGTAAGCACTTTAAGGGTATAGATTTGTATATATGATCCTTTACTGTAATTTAGCTATATTATCGATAAATCTAATGTTAAGTAAATTGAAACACATTCAGGGTGTGGTAACTTTTTTTCTGTCAGTGTATTTTAGCAGTAAACACAGTATTATAAAAATATAGAAACTATATGGTCTCAATGAACTGTTTTTCCATGTCTCTATTCCAGAATTTCATTCTCGTACAAAAAGGAAAATGAAATGCTATGCATATTTTATTATTAGCTTCAACCAAATTTCTTAATCTTTTTTGTTATTTTTCATTTCATTAGGTGATGGATTCTTCAGTTGTTAAACTGCAATAATTCAGGACAAAGAAATAGTTTCAAACAAGAATTGAACTTGTATCCCCTACTTTGAGAATTTGTTATTTATGATTATAATACTGTAATTATTAAGTATTTAAAAAAATATATATTTTTATTATTTCTTGCCTTGAGCCTGAAATCTATATGACATGACCAGGAACTATAACTTATATTCTGTCACATATACAGAATATGAAAAAGGTTATAGCCATATGTCACACAGAGTAACAGGGTCTAATGTAGAATATAAGTGATTATGTTTAAGTATTTTAAAAATAATTGTTTTTTCATCATTTTCTGCCTTGGACCTGAAATTTAGATATCACAGATAACATAAGAAGCTATAATTCTTAACCCTTTGAGCCCAGCGTTCCTGAACAATTTTAACTTTTCTGCCTGAGCTCCTGAGTTAAAATTCGCAAATAATTGGTATGTAATGTTTCACAGTAGATATAAAAATAGTTATAAATTTTTACCCACTGTTCAACTGGAGGCTGGGCATTATGTCATTTTTCTCTACCACCAGTAAAGTGGTAGTCAGGGCTCAAAGGGTTAACATAGAATAGAATATTGAAAAGGTAAGAACCAAATTAAATATGACATATTCTAGGGATCATCTGCAATAAGCTCCCACAATATCTGTGTTGATTTCATATTTTTTAAGCATATGAAATAATAAAAAAAAATACTAATATTTTATGATTTGCATAAAGCAATTATTTTAGTTTTGAAAAAAAGCAATGGAAAAAAAAACATTTCTCTCCTCCTGAATCTGAGATTTCAATATGTCAAATATCTGGTTGACTCAATTATACAGTTTTTAATTTCAGACAGCCCAAATTGTTTTCATAAATAGTTACTATTGAAAAACTAAAACCACCAATTACAGCTTGTGATAGGACAAAAATATGTATGAATGATAACTGACTATGATAAATTATAAATTAGCAATATCAATATGTAATACAATTCCTTTCTAACCTGTTATATGATTCTTTTTTTTTTGTAAATGCCATGGCACTTTAGGACTTAGGCAATCATGGCTCTCCACAGATTCCTTTTCTTTATTATCTATGAATTGTTGTGTTTTCTTGGAGAAGATAGTGGTTTCTTGTTGCTTTCATCATGGTTTTGGATTCAGTGTTGTCTTTTTCTTAGACTGGCTACCATCCAAGGCTAGATACTCCAGTCTACCAGGTTATTTAACTGATAACTTTAGAAAGAAGGGATAGATTTATGCCTTTCCCAAGGGCATTTATGTGAAAGTGAATGCAACAGACTAGGTGGAATTTGGAACTTGGCTTGTTGATTTCACTTTCTACACCAATAACCATTAGAAGCTGAAAACATCTCAGCCTTACCAAGAAGTCCTTAAAACAAAAAAAAATTGGATATCTGGGCATTTGGTCAGATTTTGAACATTGGGTTGAGTCAAGAATTTTTCTGCATTCTCTCATATTATCTATCTATAGTCATTTTTATAAAACAATTTTAAATTTTATCTTTTTATAGTAAATAATATGCTCTTATCCAGAAAACAGATTAATTAAATGAACAAAATTCTATCTGCAGGTAAATTTTAAATCTTATTCTCATGTCTTAATTAGTTAAAGAGTTAATGATTTTTATTCTCTATTTACTTGTCATGATGTTGGGTTGGGCATAAAAACTAGTCAAAAAATAAATCTCACCTACCAAAACTCACTGTATTTAAGAATATAACAACTGTTAATTATACGAAGAAATGTGGAAATTTAAAATTGTTTATATTTTATGGTTAATTGTCATTTTAATCATTTTTTCATCAATTTTAATGAATTGAGAAAACACTTTATTAATCAATTTTGAATATTTCAAGAAGTCGACAATTATACTAAGAATAAAAAAATTATTTAAATTTTTTCCAAATATTCATGAAATGTGATTTTAATAAAGTGAGCTAGGAAAGTAGAATTTTCTATTCAAAGCTAATTTGAAGTTCATCTCTGTTTAACTTTACTACACAAAAAGTAATTTCTCCTGAATACCTTGATGGAAAGTGATATTTGAAATCGTATATCAATAGTGAAGCTTATGAACATTAATCTTGATTCATTATGCAGTGTTCCTGATTCAACCCACTTACCAAAATCTGACCAAATAAACAAACAGTAAAATTTATTTTTTGAATTCTTTCTTGGTTTGGTCAAAAACTTTTCAGCACCCTCTCAAATAATGCATATTTTGAGAAAGCAGTGATTTTCCTATTACGATGAAACTGTCACTCAAATTAGTAGTAAAGTTCAAATTCCAAACTTCATTAAATGTATCTTTTTTAAAATAAAAAAGACTAAATTGTTCTTTTCTTAAGGAATGATTCTTGATAATTATATGGTTGTTTTATTATCATTCTATGAAGGTGTTTGAAAAAATTCTCAGATTGACCCACTTCCTAAAAAAAATCTAATCAAATGACAAATATCAGAATTTTTTGGAAGGGATTCTTTGTCAAACTGAGAATTTTTCAGCAACCTTGTATAGCAATTTTTCTTACAGTGTCTATTAAAAAAAAATGAAGTTCAGCATAAAACAAACTTTTCAGGTATAAAACCAGAATAATCTTCTACTTAACTTTTATTAATTTGTGTTCAATATAAAAAGACCTAAGTTAGTTTGTCCCAAACTTCAGCTACACACTTAGTATTTTTACAATTTCACTAAAATTTGGCAGTTGCTAGAAAGTGATTGAAATAAAAATCAATGTAATACCTTCGCAGACGGTTAACTCTTGAGCGCAATTCTTTATCATACTCCTGAATGCGAGTCATCTCTTCCCAAGCTTCTTCCTTGGGGCCATTATCCATAACACTTCGACAATAAAGCGCTGACCAAAGTGTCTGCAATGAGAATCAATCAACAAAATCAACATGACTTTATCCATTAGGAATTTCGAGAATTTTCAAAAATATAGCTTTTGAGAAAATGAGAATGAATATAGTAGATATTTACTCAGTTTAGCCTGACACAGTGCCAATAATAATAGAGCACTTTGTTAAGATCAAAATCTTTAGACAAGCAATGGTCTTTCAGGCTAGTTCATTAATCTCATTGACAGGTACCCTTATTGAATGAATGCAATCACTGATGAGACACATTACTTACCAAACTCTGAGGAGCCACAGAAGGCCAGAGGACACTTTGATTTGGCTCATACATTGGATTCATATATTTCTGAATTATTTCAGGTCGGTTCACGTAAGACCTGAAAATAGAAAACAGTAATGATGATATTAGTTTCATTTTATCATATACAAAAAGAGAAAATAGATATTAAACTAAGCTAAAGGTTTCAGCAACCTTGTTTAGGAAAAAAAAATGATTATAAAATCTCATCAAAAGATTTGCTTCCAAAATGTTGAAACTTTTGATGTGTTTAGACAATCATTCTTAGAGCAACTTGGAGGCACACTGCAAATCAGTATGATTTCTTATCTTCTGCAAGACTGTTTATTTCCAAGCATATCCATCTGCTCAGACCCATTTGTATTTCTTCAATACCCACAGAGCTATACAGCAACTATGCTGAGTGGACTTTAGTAACAGTTCAAGTATGTGCCTCACCTGGGCTACATACACTTTTGAATATATAGTTGTCCTTCTATACTGGTTAGCAGGTTCAGCCTGCCCTGCTATTTAACCCATAGCTGGGGAAGAAGAGATGGATACATAACTTTCCCAAATATATTTGTGTGAATGTAACAATCTTGACTAGAATTTGAACTTTGCTTGCTGATTTCTTGTTCTGATCTTCTACATCATTTGAACATCCAGACAATGTCAATAGAAAATGGCCATCACTTATTCTGGGTGATAGATTTTTAAATGTTCTGATTCTTATTACAATAGTACAAGCAGATATTGTTTTTTCTTGCAACATGCTCATCTGAATCTGAGTGATATTATCTTTATTTCATTTAGATGAAGCATTGTTAGTCATTATTTGTCTTTGGCTAGTATCTCTTAATTTTGCTTGCTACTGTGATCTTCAATCTATGACTATCATTAAACACCACAGATCACACATAATATGACATGTAAGTAAAAACAATAAAAAATATATCACCAAGTTAGTGGGGAAAAATAATGAATGAGTTTAAAAGCTCAATTTTATTTTCTGCCAACCTTATGGTTGGCAAAAAATCAAATTGAATTCATAATTGTTAAAGCAATTGCAATATATGAATAGGTTTTCCAAGGTAAAAGAGATATGAGTTTGGGTTTCATCAATGGGACATTATACTTTATTTTTGATCTGCACTGTTTTATTGATGCTCATAAACTGAACATTTGTTTGATGGCATATCAACACATTATGGGTCATTTAATGCTAAAATTTTATTTTCTTGTGAGCTTAGGTAATTTTTTTTTTCCAAAAATGTATTGCTGGTAAATCTTTTTTTTCTTGCTATGAAAATTTATTGCTGGTAATTTTTTTGTAATGTATTTTTATATTTTCACCTTTTGACCCCAGTTTTGTGGTTTACTATTTGCCCATAGATGGTACCATCCTGGGTCAGGGTGGACCTGGGAATAGCAACAATTAAGAGGTAGTTCTGTGATCATCAAAACCTCCCAATCAGAGGTCTTACTGCCAGATGTAGTTTATTGTCATACCCAGGATGCTGAAGGTTTGACTAGCTCTGATGATAAGCAACTAAAATTAAGATGAAAGATAGACTAGCTAAAAATTGATAATGATCATCAGAGTGGAATAATTTTTAAACAATTATTGAATTTCATGTTGAAGAGTAGGAATTACTAGTGAAGATATATTTTAAAATATATACAGTATAAAAGTCTCATCTACACTGATTTTATGGGTCAATTTAAAAGTTATTCAATTTGACATTAAATATTTCAGAAATGAAAGAGGAAAGATCATAGCACTAAGTTTTATGCATATCAATGCAGAGAAACATCCTCATTGTTCATATGTTCCATCCATGTTATTCTCAACATCCATATTTTGTGCATATTTACTTTTGTAAAATAATCTTTCTGAAATGCTTACCACAGAGAGACAGTTTTTAAAGCTAACTCATGATTTCTTCTTTCAAATTCGTTGTTACAAAGGAATGTACCTAAAATGAAAAAATGTGGAAATTTAATTCCGACACAGAAATATAAAAATCTCTTCTGTCATAAAACTCTATGTGAGTTAAATTTCAGGGAACACATTTAAAATTGATTATTTCAGATCTCAAAAGAGAAAACCAATTATAAATTCCTTTTAACAAATGAACTTTTTAAAGTTTTGCCAGAGTTTTATTCTATAAGACTCAATAGATTATAAAACATGAACAGATTATTAAGAATAACAAAAGTAAAGAATAAAATAAGAACAAGAGAAAAAAATAAAAGAATAAACATTTGATGCTGCAAAAATTCAATTCATTAGGATTTTAATCATAGCAAATGTGTTGAATGATATATTATGTGGAGTCTAGCAGAAGTTAAAATCTGCTCAGTTATGCTTATTTCTGTAACCAAAAATAGACATGGTGTTAAGGCTATCATGGAACTAATGAGAATCACTTGCAAGAATCTATAAAAAGGAGCAGCAATATCTTTTTTTCCTCCCTCAGGACATTGGTCATGAGGCTCTTCCCTTTTTTTCATCATTTTGCCAGTCTAAGAAGATGTTGAGTGGATGTCTTCCAAATTGCAATATTCACAAGCAGGTCATATTTCACTGTTTTGAAAAGAAACTCAAACTGTTGTACATTTCAGGTACAGAAATTTTTTTATACCAATCACATTTGTACACTTCTTTTTTATTATTTGCTTGTTATAAAATCGTTTTCTGTTTAACACACAAAAAATGGTTTGGTTTTATTTACTGGTTATATCTTGGCTCATAACATCCTCAATATCAGGTGGCTGGAAGTCGTCTCCAACGACCAACTGTGGGACAGAACCAGACAAGTTTCAATTGTGATTGACATCAAATGTCAAAATGGAAAATGGTGATAGATTGGCCACTCACTACACAAGTCTGCTTCTAGTGTCACCAGGCAGACCCTTGACTGGAATCCACAAGGGAAGCGAAAAGTGGGTTGACCACAACAGACTTGATACAGAAATGATGACACAGAGGTGAAGGCAGCAGGCTGAAGTGGATCGCCAGGAACCGTGTCTGTTGGAGAGGTGTTGTGGTAGCCCTAATTTCCCCAAGTAATCAAGAGGCATAATAATAATAATAATAATCTTGGCTCATGCGATTCCTTCCTCTCTCTCTCTCAATCTGCTTTCTACAATTACTAGAATTTTAGGGTGCAGCAGCATCACTTGTGACTTTCAGACATGATGACCATATGTCTTTGTTTAAATGCAATTTAAGGAGTTACCTTTAAAAGTTTCAGCTAAAAAGAGAATATTTTCCACAACATTTATATATTGGTAATAAAGTGCAATAATGTTTTGCAAAGAATTTGATTTACAGTTGTATTTTTTTAATGAATGAATCTTGATCAGCTGACTTGAAACAACATGAATAAAAATTTTCTATACTTTCAAAACTGAGGTTTGCATTCCATAGCTACAGCCATTGAAGGTTTTATTATAAGGAAAATTATTTGAACCTACATAGTTACATATATATTTGGCATCAAGCTGTTTAGAGTGTTTAATAAGAGGTGGGGTTGTAATTAGTTTTGTAATGATTGCCATTTCTTTCTCTTTAAACATTTACTCATTAGCACAGAATTAAAAAAAAAAGAAGCAGTTTTGTATTTGATGAGAAGGAATAAGAAAGAAGACAAATTAGGAAGGGCTAAATGAAAAAAAATAGAAAAAACTTACCAAACTGGGACGAGTAAGAATGTTGGAAAAGGAGCAAAAGGAAATCTTCATTAAATTCAAAAGAACATGGAAACTGTTGCCAAATCTGAAACAAAAAAAAATGATTTAATACATGAAGGTTAATGTATTCATATTTATAAAGAATGAATTTAAGACATTGAATGTTACATATTTGGAATACTTATTTATGAGTTTATGAAAAATGATCAGATAAACATTTGTAAAAGATTTTAAAAAATAAGATAAGTAAAAAAACTGATCATTGTTTTTGTTTATTGTCTTGACTGGTGTTCCATTATATCAAAATAATATATAATCATATTTCATATAAATTAACAACAGCTCTAACAATATACCTTAGCTTAGTTTTGTCAAAATGCCAAAAGAGTAGAGAATCCATTGAGGATTGCACTTATTATTTAGTAGTGAGTGTGATTCTCAGTGTGAGATCAGCTTCCTAATCATTACTTTATAACAAGACAGCTTAGACCCAGACACTAATAGTGAAGAAGAATTAAAAAGAAATAACTTAATTTAAAAGATCAAAGGGGTAAAGGAGTAATAAAAGCCAAGATAACAAACTCAATTTTTTTTGTTTTCCTTTGCTTTTATTTTTATAAATCCCATCATCTTTTTCCTTTCTTGCTTTTCGTAATTTTATTGCTGTATGGAAATGAACAGATAACAGTTGATAATCATGTGTGTAACACTTTTCACAGAGTGAACAGATACTACACACTGAACCTAGGTAGAAATACTGATCCATACATAAATGATCTTATCATTTTTGATAGATATTTTTCTAATAATAATGACAGCATGTCTGACAGTCCAATTTCTGTTTTGTCAAACCCCAAATCAAATCTGAAAGAAAGTAGAAAGATAAATAATTATCTTGACCTTACCTACAGGTTATTATGATTTTTGTTTTTTATTGGAACATTTTCCTATTTATATAATGTATGATTTGAATAATTTTTTGCCCCTTCTTACTCCCCATTCCCTCATTTGGCCTTGTGCCAGACTAAATAATGTTTGATAAAACCTAAAATTTTCTTTGTGGCTAAAATCATTGTTTATCTTCCAATGGAGCCAGAATTTGGTATTCAAGAATAAATAAAAAGCAAGGATTTCAAATGCTTGTTTTCAAGGTAAACAGATCATATTCACTTAAAAAAACTGCTACAACTACCCATCAGTCCCTTATTTGGCCTTGGGCCAGACTTAGTAATGTTTAGTGAATATCAAACTTTAAATAAACTCAAATTTCCACCAAGTAATAATCACATTTTTTGAAATCTGTACTGCAATTTCTTCAAACATTAATTCCATTTTGGCAAGTTCTTGTCAGGACCATATTTGACAGCATATAAGATTTTTTTTGATTTTGTTTAGCAGCATATCAACCTCTATAGCTCATTTAAAGCTGAAATCTAAATATTTTAAACATTATTTTATAGCTTCAACTGAATATATTTTGAATGTAATTGTATGCCTTCAACTACAGATAAAATGTATTGTTGGTCATTCTGTTATAAAATGTATTATTAGTCATTTTTTTATAAATATGTATTGTTGGTAATTTTTTTTATATAAAAATGTATTGCTGGTATATTTATATTTTCATAGTGTTTTGCTTTTGTTTGAGGATTCACTATTAACCCATAGCTAGGACCCTAACAGGTGTTACAACCCAGGGTGGACCTGGAAACTACAACAATTAAGAGGTGTTTCTATTCTCCTCAAAACCTTCAATCTCAAGATCAGAGGTCTTGCTTACAGATGTAGTTTACTGTCATACCAATGTCCATCACTGATTTTTAATATTATGAAATTCAAATTTTGGCTCTTAGGAAAGACAGGAATCTATATTTTCTTCCCCAGCTATGGATAAAATTGCAGTGTAGACAGGTATCTTAAGCCTTGGTTGGCAACCAGTTTAGAAAATGTATAAATCTGAATTCAGAATCATAAGTGGAGAGCTAGTGCTTTAATTACAAAAAAAAATGAAAGAAAACTGTATAAAACCATTATTGTTCATAAAGAAAGAGAGAGAGAAAGAATACGGCACTTATGTGAGGCAAAATTACTGGTAGTCTACAAAATCTGGTTAAACATCAGCCTATCAGATACCTCAATATTCCTTTATAAGACCCAAGAGATATTTTTAGAGATATTTTCTTAGGGGACAAAGAGAGGTGTATCTTATATGCCATCAAATATGGCAATTTTTGATTTATGCAGCATTAAAGTTTTAGCAATGGTTTTGATTTATCAATATGATCAAATGAATAAACCACTTACACTTGTGTAAAATTATCATTGTACATAACAAATGAAAACACGAGGCTGAATCTCTAATATGTAACATTACTCTGGACTTTGTCAATCAATGTTAGACAGTGGCTGTGCAGCACCAGGGTACTCACTGAACATGGACCCTACATTTTCAAGTGGATGTAAGAGACTCTTTTCTCTCTGGAGTGAGTGCTTATATATCTATTGGTCATATGGTTCTTTTCCCCACATGTGCACTTCCTAGACACAGTTGGGTCATCCACATGTTCACTTGTTATAGTCAGGCACTGACTTAGTGGCTATGAGGTCATGTCTCAGTTCAACCTGCCAATGCACCTATCTTCTCTGATGTCACACTGTGCAAAGTCTACTCTGGCATCATCTGGGGTGAGTCACATACTACATTTATATATTGTCTGGAATCTTTGCTGTTTATAGTTATCTCCCTTGCACTAACAACATACTATAATATTTTTTTGATAGAGATAGCTTCTAAGCATTGGTGGCATTAAGTAGCAGTGTCTTTGTTATGACAATTGCAAACTCTTTCAAGATTTTTATAAAGCTGGCATGTAAAGTGATTGGATTGATTCTGTGAAAGAGCAGAGCACAACACTAATAAATGGAAACAAATATATTTAAAAACTCACCTAATAAGAATAAGGACTTAAGAATATATGCCATTTTTATTGATGGCATGTGTAAAGTAGTAATAAATATTTAAAGACCCACATGTGAAAGCCTAATAATAGTAATAATTAGCAAAGTATCTATTTCATATATATCATCCTGTTATACTGATTCACAAATACATTTCACTAGACATGTCAGCCAGATGCAAGCACTAAGAAATCAAAACTCTAAATCCTGCAAAAATCTAAAATACAATAGCCAATCACAAATGTTGCTGAAAAAAAAAAAAAAAAAAAAAAAAAAAAAAAAAAAGGGATGAGCTTGGGAGCCTGTGCCTGTTAAACCAGTTATAAAAACTCATGCTTCACAGACAACAGGCATTTTGGCTCAACACCTTGACCTTGTTACACAACTGGTGGCCCATCCACACACCTCACTGGTGTCGGTTTCAACCCTGAAGATAGATGGATCAACACTGTCAATGACACCCCACTTGTGCTACCATGTGGCTTCACTAATCCACTCTAGGCTTCTCCCCAGATATCAACTGTGACCTCGGTCAACTAATCCTACAAATCCATCAATTCCTGGTCTCACCAACAACACCATCACACTTAATTGCTTCCATTGCCAACAGCAACTAAAGAACATATCAACAATTTTGTGACATTTTCACACAAATTCTAAACTTGATCAATATATACTTGTTGAAATTTTAATCCTTGATTTTCTTTACTTTGTAACCATGCATTCCTTATAACATCCAAAATGATGTCAGGAGTAAATCAGTATTTATATAAATAGCCAGGTGAAAAAAGTGAATCATGCAGAAGATAGTAAGTAATAGATAATGCTTTTCAATTTGTATGTATTTTTTTTAATTGAAATCTCGCCAAGGCAATAAAGCCACTAAAACACAAGGGATTACTGGGTATGAAAGAATTAGAAAACAGAAACATTATTGAAGAGCAAGAACAACAGAAGAGAAATCAGAAAGACAGAAGAAAATGATTGACATTGCATTTAAATTTTTGAAGATCAAACTTGGCTGGAAAGCCAGAAGCTGTTAACATAGAACTTATGGTTACATCTTGCCAATTCAACTGTAAATTAATAAGACCTTGTTGTTAATCTAGTACTGCATTTAAATTCAAAGAGCACATCTGAACAATTACCATGAAAGTATTTCTAGAAAAGACACAAGGAAGCAACTTTATGGCAGTGGAAAAGTAACTGGTGCCAAGACGCCAGGTCAGGACCAATAATATCACTGTTTTATCTTTGGATTTTACCAAGAATCTCTAAATATATAGCAGAAGCACCAGGCCATATGTGGCAGCAATATTCGAGGAATGGATGAATGGTAGACTTATAGATATGTATGATAGATTCAGGAGAGAAAGATTTTATTCATAGTGAAATCTAATCATAATTTTTAGATGTATTAAAATGAGAGAAATTAATAAATAAAGATTCTGGAATTGAAAACAAAGGCAGCTGAGGGAAAGAAGAGAAGAAAGAAAAGAAATCCTGGTTTCATTCACCTGCCAGACACAATCCAAGAAGAGAAGAAATACAGGGGCTTCTTTTCGCTGTTTTGTCACAGCAAATGCTGATTTAACACATCTGTCTTGGAAAGGATGACCAGCTTGAAGCCATTCTCGTTCAACAAGGGCCTCAAATCTGTGAAAAATAAATAATTCTCTCATACAAAAGTCACATTTTAGAATAGAACATGATTGAAATGTTGGTCAGGAATGGAAAATATATTTCTAGCACTTTTAAATCTAATAACTGATTAAAGTTTTTTTTTTGAATGTTTGAGGCTTACCCTCGCACAGTGCGGCAATCATGATCCAATAAAAGTTGGGCCAAAGACGTTACTTGTAGAGTTGTATCGAGTCCTTCAGATCCATGAACTAAGACCGAAGCTCCTGATAAAAAGAAAGTTCCAATAATATATTTATAACAAGGGTGGATTTTAAAAATACATGACATGAGCTTTTGTTTCAAATATGGAAACTGGTAAACAGGGTTTAAATTCCAATTCATGCTGTTTATATTCACTTCATGTTAATGTTTTGATAAAAAATCTCATCACTGGTATGTCACAATAACCGACTGAAAAGACAGCAACTCAGGAAATTTTTCTATCATGTAACCCTGAATAAACCTGGTTATTGAAAATTACAAGGTGGTATTTAAAAGTTCCTGGATTATATATGGTTATAATGCTTATTTGTACCCAGTCTACTGAATCAGTCTGCCTATAATTTTTATGATTTTTAATTTCTTCAATTATTACATCACATTTTGTAAAATTGTATTAGAACAGCTTTGAAATCTTTGTGATGGTTGAAAAATTCAAGTAACATGTCTGCATGAAATTTTATATGAAACTCAGCAAATCTGATACCAAAATCCTTGAAATGCTTCATCAGGTTTTTGTTGAATATTCATTAGGTCAAATACAAGGTTTTGAGTCACATGAACATTTCAAGAACAATAGCCTAATAGATTAAAACATTGGTTTAGAAATTTGGTGACACAGTAAGTGTGAGTTCAAACCTTGGGCTGGAGTTGAACTCAGTGAAAACAGATGAGCAATAAATGAGCAGTACAAAAAAAAATAAAATAAAATAACAACCAGACAAGATATCCCAGCAGTGGAATGAGAACAGACTACCCTCATAGATTAAATGATGGGTTCAGTTTGGAATTTCTTGTAGGTTACCCAGATCAATATATACCTGATGTTGGCAGGAGGGCACAACAGCTAAAATGTTGTGATAACAACAAAGATGAGGATAATAGTCTGAATATAAATAATGATTTACTTTTATTGAACACAAGTTGGATAAAATTACAATTTTAATGAGATATATATATTAAAAATCATGTAAATTAAGCAAAAAGTAAAACACAGACCTTCTTTGTCAATGAACTGAGCAGCCATACATGCGGCATTGATCACATCTTTGACATTGCTCAACCAACCACTAGAGTCCAACTTTGATAGCCATTTGTCCGTTGTAGCAGTTGTGTCAGTGCAGGCTGAAGAGAAAATTTAATAGAAAATAAGTACAAAGAAAGAAGAGAAAAAACAAGAAAGAAGAGAATTACGTTTTTTCAAAGAAAGCTTTCTAAAAGTAAGGCTGTGTAAAACACTATTACTCTTTAAAATTCTTTGTCTATATATATTTTTTTTTAAGCATTATGCCCCTAGCAAAGCAGGAAGCCACTAGGATGCAGGGGGTTGCAGAAGATTTTGAGCAAGAGCAGATAGGAGTGATAAAAGAAAGGATGAAGAGAAGGATAGTGGATAGATCAAGGTAACTGGAGATGTTGATTGACATGATAGCAATTTTCTTCTCAGCCTGCTAAAGATAAAAAAAATCAGCTGTTATAATAATTTCCCCAAAGATCATGAATCATAAGGTTCCGATTAAAATTATTAGAGCTAATAGATTTACTCAGTAAAAAAAGCAGATTGAAAAAGACGGGGAACAAATTGAAAAAAAAAAAAATTGGAAATACTGTTTAAAACCACAACCCCTGAAGACTAGAAATTTTACCAAGAACCATCAATGTTGGGATAAAATTGATATTTAAAAGTTAAGTAATCTTTTCATATAATATTATTAATGATCTATTTTTAATATTGTTTTAATATTTTTAATATTGAGCACTATATATATAAATCTGCTGTTTTTAAATCTTATATATAAAATATATATGATAAAATATGGTTTTAAGATATGCTATACTTATGGGTTACAGTGCCCAATTCAGGGATAGATTATATATAATATAAAAGTGGACATTGAAGTCAACACCCAGTGGCAACAGTCTGTTCACCAATATCCACTGATATATATATATATATATATATATATATATATATATATATATATATATATATATATATGTATATATATATAATTATTTATTTTTAAAAAAATATTATAACATAAATATGTTATAAAATCACTACAAAAATAGCCATTTTGTTTCAACACCCTCGGTGTCTTATCAAGTGATGATGTTAAAGATAAAATAAATGGTTTTAAAAGTTTCAAATTAATTAACGATCCTTCACTAGGGGAAAACATTGTTACAAAAGCTAGAATGACCAATCAAAATCCAAGAATAGTAATTGTTGGTTATTGGAATTCATTCTGTATATACTAATTATATACCTGTGTATATATATATATATATATATATATGAAAAAAGACAAAAGGAAAACTTATCTTAGTCAACGCATTTCATCCTCTGAGAAATGTAAGCATTTTATTTTGTGACAGGTATTTATATACAAGAGCAAAAATGTTATTAGTTTTACAAAATATTTGGTATAGGGTATACGCTATCTGAAAATTTTTGCATATATATTTATATGCAAAAGATTGTCTCTTAGATCTGGTCTTCCAACATATTTCCACTTACTATTAGCACATAGAATGTTGAGTTATTTTTTTCTTAGTTTATTGGTTACATTGTTGCTTATTTGTTCTGTTGTTGTAAATAAGTCATTTCTGACTTTGTTATAACATTTTTTATGCAGAGTTTGAGTTCAGCATTTCTAGCTTTGTTTATGCTTGAAATGGCTTATTTACAACAAATGTTAGGACAAATAAGCAACAAGAAAACCAATAAACTATGAAAAATACTCAACACTATGTATTAATAGCAAATGGAAGACCAAATCTAATAGAAAATCTTTCAGATCTAAAGCCATCCAATACTGAACTGGGAACCCTCAGTTTCAGTTTGAAATTATATATATATGTATTTCCTTTGGTGTAAGAAAACCAGTGGTCAATAATAAATAACAGAGCTATATTTCTAATAAAAAATCACGTCTCACTTTTTTTTAACCATATATAATAATTTTCTCTTATTAAAAGTACAAAACTACTTTTTGGGCCAATTTAAAAAATTACCAGGGTTTTCCTCAAACTTTTGAACTGTAGTGTATATATATATATATATATATATATATATATATTTGTTTGAATAAAAAACAGACCACGTTAAGATTCCATGTAATAAGCTATTTCACCATAACCCCTTTAACAGGGTTCTGGATCATCAGACTTTACTTCCAAAAGCTGAAATGAAAAATGAAAAGAAATTCACACATTTTTGACGGACCTCATCAAGTATACGTAAAATTAACGAAGTGAGGAAGTGAGGTGGGAGAGAGGATATGAGTGTGTCATATGTATCATTTCAATTTCCTATTTTTAACCCCAGTGTGTCGGCTAGATGTTGCTCAAATTTAACGCATCTCGTCTCTAGATATAGATGGCTAAGGGGTGAATGAGAAGAACAACATTAAAGGAAGAAGCTACAACAACCCCAATCAATTACACGACAGGTTTCATTCAAATTCTTAGACACTGTTAATTCGCGTTACTTTAATGTGCATATTTGGGAGGTTAAGGTTTGATAAATATCTAAATGTTTAAACAATCTACGAAGAAATTAATTTGAAATTCGGTGGAGTTTTGGGTATTTTCTATGAAATAGTCAATTGGATTCATAGACAGTACATTGAAAGAGTAATCCATTTTATATTTAGTAATCTTTTTTATTCTACTAAAACTTTTATCTTATTGCTTGTTAGGTTGACATCTATTCGTTTGATTTTTGTTCATTAAGTAAACTCGTGACTGTTTCTGAATTTTGTTCATTAAGTAAATACGTGATTGTTTTTATGTACCCAATTATCAACGGTTATTTTCATTTAAATAATTTTATCATCAATAATGGGGTAGTATATTTCAATCTCAATTAAAATACCAATCTAAACTTTACCTTCGTGCTATTTAAAACTCACTTCCAATTGGAGAATATTAGAGGAGAGATTTGGATGAGATGTCACTAGCAGAAAATTAGGTCCTTCTTTTACAATCTTTTATCTACACATGTCTTAAACCCCTATTTATATCCACATACCTATATCTTATATGCCTATGAGTTCCTATATACACCTGCACACACATTCACATGAAAAAACCATATGTATATTTCCATATTTACACATATACACCTGCAGAGAAAACGCATATCCATATATCTCCATACATATCTCCATATACACTTATACTTACATATATACATATACACATAAGGACACCTGTATATCCATATACATCCATATACATATGCACATATATATTTACACACCTATATGTATACACATATACACATACACACATATATGCATACATACATACACACATACATTCATATACATACGTAATATGCAGCATATCTACATACACACATATGCGTTAATTTGCACTTACACATATCTACACACGTACTTGTCTCTATCCTCATGTCCACCCGTGCACCCACTTATGCCTGCGTTCGAAGACTATCTCAGTATTTAATTACATTATCCATATCTTTACACATATAATATTACCCGCTCTTTCATATTTATGGCAAAACATATAGGTACCTATCTAATTGTACACTTCCACACTCACAAAAAAAAAAAACCCTGGTATGCTTCCTTTTCCATATAAAAACATATACATGTACATATCAACAGGTGTCTCAGTGTTCAAATACATTACCATAGTTGTATATATATATATATATATATATATATATATAAATCAATGTGTATGTTGAGTTCATTTTTTGCGATTGTTGGAATTTTCAAAAAATGCTGTTACAATTGTTAAACCCTTTCTGTTACACAGCACAATTCATATACAGTGTAACATTTTAATTAATGCTAAAGGAATCTAGCAAAAAAAAGTATGCAAAAAATTGTATAAAGATTATATATTGAATAGGATAGAAATTAAGAGCTAAATCATACATGTTTAAAATGATTGATATCCATCTTGAATTTGTGCAGATTAATTACAAGGAACAGACTGAAAGAAGCTGAACAGAAAATACTAATTCCCCATATTTATCATCACTTTTTTTTTTTAATTGATGTATTCTTTACTTTCTCTTACAATTTGTTCAAGTTTATGAATTTTACTTGCTTTATATTCTGCATGCTTCTGCATGCATAAATTGCATGTTTAATTCTAGAACAGTGTTTCTCAACCTTTTTAAGCAATGGCACACCTACAAGCAAATGAAAAATGCAAAATTTTTAAAGGGTATACATTTAAATGTTATGAAATAAAACTATAGATTAAAAAAAAAATATGTACACAAATATGAACTTACTTTATTTCAATGTTTCTATTCAACTATTTGTACAGCTTATTTAATATTTATTTATTCAAATACTAATACTGTATCATTACTACTTTCACACACACACACACACACACACACACAGACACATGTATGAATGCCATGACAATATACTGGTGTTTTAACAGTGACATCCGAGAACAGACTGGATGATGATCCAGGAATAGACTGGTTGACAAATTGGAAAGCGAAATGACAGTGAGGAGAGACCGTAAAAGTGTATTTCTGGGCTAGCAACCTGACTTACGCAATTCAGGAAACGCTACAGAAACTCATGTGAATAAATACCCTAAGGGGATCTCGAGAGGTGAGGAGAATGAGATCCCCATTAGGCCGGATGAAATGGAAACAAACCAAGCTATGGATCTACAGACAACGAGAATGACATGCCCATGTGGAAAGATGTGCAAAAATATGCGCGGCCTAAAAATCCATCAGGCAAAAATTAAGTGTCAGGTGCAGTCGAACCAACAGCAGTGTGCAGGAATTTTTCCTGGTGAGATGCAGGAGTTGCAAGGCCGGGAAGCTCACCACAGTGCCCAGTCCCTCCAAGCAGAGGTTCAAGCAGAGCCTGATACTCCATTTCGAAGAAAGATAAAATTGCCACTAGCCAGTAACAAACACGTCTGGCACGAATTCAACGTGGACATCGGTGAGATCCTTGAAATAACATCAAGAGGTTCGGTGGATAAACAACTAGTGACAATGTCCAAAATCATCACTAGTTATGCAGCAGGTAAATTTGGATATAAGGAGTGGAAGGAAAAGAAGGGTATTAGCAAAGAAAATGGAAAAGGGTTTAACTTAGGAACATTAAGATTACCTCCTCAGTTATCCATTGAAACTGTATCCACTGGAAAAAAGAAAAGAAGCCAGTCCCCACCATGGGTCATTTAAAAGATAGTTCGCACAGCAGATTGGTTGTTACAAACATCCAATCGGATGTGCAGAATACGTGGTCTTTCTTCGTCTAATTCTTTAAAAAGGCGAGAGTAGCTGTTAGCATTTGGTTGTGAGGGGGAATCAGGGATTGATCTCCCCTGATTGGGTCGATTTAGTGGTGGGCAGTATGATGTTGAAAGACCCGAAACTCCCTGATAAACCAAGTCAAAACATCACTGACGACCCTACGGGCACCTACTTAAATGCGTATTTTTGAATTATCATTACTACTTTGACACACACACACATGTATGAATGCCATGACAATATACTGGTGTGTCGTAGCATGGTGATTGAGAATAACTGTTGTAGAATCATCAACAGATCATAAGGTAGTTTGCTGAAGAATGAATTTTTCTCTCTTTTTTTGAGCTATGTTACATCTACTTTTATGAAGGGTTGCTGAAAATCTTTTCATTTTACCCACTTCCCCAAATCTTAACAAATATCAGAATTGGGGGGGGGGGAGATGAGCTTTTTAATCAGGGTGAGAACTTTTCAACAATCTTCACTTTATAAAATTAATTAATGATGGGCTCATTGTATATTTATGAGAACAAAATTATCCTTAGATAAATCAATTTAATCCAAGTGTGTTTACCAAAAGTCATTATGTTTTCAATAAGATAATATTTACAGGCCGCAGATAATGTCTACTTAATTATTTTCAACTTCAATTTACAAGCTGTGTGTCTGTTTTGTTAGCAGTTTTAAAAAAATTTTGTTGTATAACATATACAGCAACAAATTTAAACAGTTTTTTTTTTTATTATCAAAAATAGAATAAAAAGTTAAGGTTTAACTTGAGTACCTTCAATCAGTTTGATGAGGGATTCATGAAGAACATGTCTTCTGTCTATTGCTTGGTTGATTCTTCTCCATTGAGAGTAATGAACTTCAGGTTCAAAACCTCCACCTAGAAAAAAAGAAGTTCAAATTTTCTTCTACATAAACATACAAGTCTTGATCATCAACAAATATCTATATTTATTTTCTGATAAAAATATACTGAAAAAGAACATCATCATCATCAATATTATTAAATAATAGAAATAGGTTTCTGGTTGGGACCCGGAAGAAAATGAATATACAACAGAAATCAAAGGAAATAATAATAATGATGATGATTAGTACAATAACATTCATTATTTTTCTTTTTAATCAGGAACAATAAAGGTATAGTATGTGATTCACACCAGAAAATACCAGAGGGTTGAATTGTATTTAATGTCAATAAAGAATCTTTATTCTAAGAGGAGTTGATCTGTAGTGGCACCAATATCTACTTGGCTCACCCTAAGTGATACCAAAGTAGACTTTGTACTTAGTGTCATATCAGAGCATTAAAAGAACCAGGTGTATAGGTTGACCTGGAAGGTAACCTCATAGCCACCAGATACAGAACTGGGCCTCAAAGGATGTCCGTGGTTTCTCTGACATGTAAACAGAGCTTAGGATATGCACACATGAGACAATCAGATAACAGCGAGTTATATACCTCCATTCTTGCATCTCAAGAGAAAAGCCAGAGTCTCTCACATATAAGAAGATCAACATTTGAGAAAAGTCCCCAAAATGACACACCCACATGCTGACGTTGATTGACCAGAAGTCCAGAAAGGATTATCATATATATCTGTGTATAAGCCAACTTCCTGTATAACACAACCACTGAACTTTTTGCATGAATTTTAACCTACCCAGAAAAACAATTTCTCTATGTATAGTGAAATCAGTCACTAAAAATCATGAGTTTTAACATCTTCAATAAAATTACCTGTTTATAGTGTGACCTCCTATTTTTTGGCATCAAAAACTGATCCTAAAAACTCACTCTATACCCAAGTATATATATGGTAAATAATAATTTTGTGTTAAACAGATTTTGATTTATATTCTTAGTAGACATTATAAAAGGTAACATTACAAGGTTAATATTTAATGTTGCTTTTATTAAAGTATTTTGGCCAGTCAATTCTCCATCTATCTTCAGGTGATTATGGCATTTAGTGAGTATTAAATAACATCAAAAATGTTGGAACACTACAGCATTGTTGTAAACAAATCTTCTAGACTGAATGCCATCAGTACCAGATTTACCTATAGGTTTAGCAGGCTGAAGCCTAGGGCCTCAGAATCTAGGGAGACCTCTAGCCAAGGTGTATAATATTTTTGACATTGACTTAGGCCTTTTTACACATGCTGTTATAATGCATTGTGACTCTAAATAACTTTTCAGAAATTTTAAACACTTGTCACCATCCTCGGATTTACTCAAATTGTTTAATTTAACACTTCCATTTTCCTCTACTTGTGAGAATGTGGGATTTGAAGGGGCCTCACAAGTGGAATAGCCTTGGGCCACTCTTCACCTAAATCTGACCTTGGATGTTATACTCATCTGAAGAAGCCAAAAAGATATAAAAACTGCAATGATGAAGATAATAACCCCTTTTTTATCCTGAATGATAGCAATACTTCACCTGAGAATTTGAAACAACAAGAAAGTGGAAAAGGTGCTATAACTGTCAGCCTACCTTTTGTTTGAGCTATTTTGGCATTGTTTTGAGAACGTGTATCTAAAATATAACCCCTTCTACCAATACCAAGGACAGCATTTACAAGTCTTTCATCATCTTTACAGCGGCGGCCATTTGTGCCTGTCATGGGTTGGCTACTTCGCATCATCACAGCCTATATAAATGCAGAAAAAATAGAATCAATCAAGCCAACTATTTTTTGAAAATTTATTTAAAATGTATTTTATAAAACATTAGACTATATTAAAAATAAAACTAATAACAGTTTTAAAACAAGCCAGATTTGCTGATTTATAAATTCTAAATATAGTTTAAATTGAGGATTAACAAAGGTGAATTGCCTTGGGATTATCCAATCATTTAGCTTGGATACATACAAATGTGGAGCAATAAATCTGTTGCCTGGTATAGTTAATAGTTGAATTTTGATCTGAAATTTTTATTGTATAATGTTTGATCTGAGTGATTAATGGAGAAACTTTGAGTTAAGTGCATTGATGGGGAAATAAATTTTCATCATGTAAAATAAATCCTTTTTTGCATCATTAGGCTAACAGACTTACTGGAGCATCAATATATTTTAGTAACACATGTTTAATAACAAGAAAAATATTAATAAAAAATATATCATTTTTCTAAATTTTGTTTTCCATGGATCCAAACCTAAATTTCCTAAAATATTTAAATTCATAACCTTGACAGTTTTGTTTACTGTTATAAACATAATTGGTCTGCAATGTCTATGGTCAGGAAGTTAATCCCACAAATAAAAGCTAGTATAGAATTCACTCCTCACTGAGTGTCCAACTGTTGTGATCCTGTAACAGACTAAGTTAGCTGAGTAAATATTTATGTTCTCTCTGTGTGATATTTTAGGTAAAATAACAAGACAAATAAACAGGAAAAATATTTAACAAAGATAAAAATTATTAAAAAGACCCATGAAAATTTCATGGCTTTTCCTATTTGAATTTTCTGATAAATCTCAAGTTAATGATTGAATAAGCTCATTGTTAGTTCTATGGCAATAAAATATCTGTAGAAATTCCCCTATCACATCATTAAATATTTAAGCTTAACAACTTTAACAAAATATTGCAATAGCAATCATAAATATGAATGATAGTCATTATTTTATATTTCTTTTTATCATTTTCTCACTGAAACCAAGAAGTGTCATTTCCCTATTTTCCACACAGAAATGGAATAGTCCATTATTTATGAGGTAGTGGCAGGGTGTAATGGTCATGCAAATTAACGAAAGGAGAGACAAGTACAATTATAATAGGATGCTAAAAATTTTGCTATTTATGTGTTTACAATTCAAATCTTTTCTGGCAGTACGTCTTAGAAAGTAATTTGTAGGCCTTTATTAGAAAACAAATCATTTTGATGTATTAGATAATTCGTATTAGAAAAGATCAATATGGTAATTTCAGAAACAAAGAAAAATGACATAGCACACATACTGATTCAGAAATGTCCTTTTACCTTTGTATCCCGATGGTAGTAACATAAAACTGGGAACCGTCCATATTGTCTAAATCCTGCTACACGTATCAGAGTAGTATCATCCACAGATTTCGGAACAATCACAGCATGGGGGTAAGATGGGCACACCTGTTAAAGCAGTAAATAGAAATAGTGAATACCATGGGGAAAAGCAGTAGAGGGAAAGTAGAGGCTCTTTAACATAGTTGCTAACAAACTAATGACTGCCAAATGCAATCCTCTAACAAATATAATAACATGAACAAGTTTTCAACTCTGAAGCGCCACAAGACAATTTGGCTTCAAAATCAAAACAAACCCTCATTTCATCTTAGGAAGTCTACAGATACTGCTAAATGATTATCAGCTATTTCTGCTGCCAGTCAAAACACATACCAATCAAGTCTGTTCTTGGTCACCCCCCACCCTCCATGATCTCCTGATCACATAACCAACAAGTAAGTGGTGGTTGTTTATATCTGGTACATCTTTGCTGGACAGGGGTTTCTTCATCATTTTTATCTATCTCGATTTGCACTTGGAAGTTATTGAATATGTGAAGGTCTATCTTGAGTTCACTGTTGCTTGAGGATTAATCATCTCCATTTGTTACAAAAAGTTGATCCCATGTTAGTCAAAGATCCATGATGTAGCATGCCATCAACTAGGATGGACTGCAGACTAATGATTCCAGTTACTTTTCCTATCATAAATTTGGAGGTACCTCTCAGGGGCTGTTTCACCCACACAATGTCTTCTGTCTTGTATATATTATGCTTTATTGTTGGCTTTGGTGATGTTACTGCATCAATGCTTTTCAATTGAATTTCATAAGAGTAGATTGTGTTGGTGGGTGCAGTAGGGCCCAAGGTGCTATCTTTCAGTGTTGTGTTGTACCAATACACAGCTTCCTGTATTGCACACTAGTTCCTTGCAGCAATTGGCTTGACCGTCTTGTGACATCTCTTCATGAGCACATTCCCAGATAGAACATGTGCACACTGAAAGTGTTGCTAGATTCCCCATTCCTCCATGAAGGCCTTGAATATACTGCTACTGAATGCAGTATCATTACCTACAATGAGTTCATGCAGTGAACACCTCTTGCCGAATATAAACTCCAGCTAGAGAGTCTTGTTGATAATAGTTGCCAGACCAAGAAACATATTGGTTTGCAGTCTATCATGGTCAAGTAGTGCTTTTGTCTGTAGTGGGTTATGTCCATTGCCAACTTGATCTATGTGTTGTGTACTTCCAGTTTGCCACCTTGCCTACATATTGGTGGTAGATTGATGGATTTGCATTTGAAAAACTTTCAAAACCAAATTCTTAACTCTTGCCCAAAATGTGGAAGGGATGATCCGTTTTGCAAAGTACAAGCTGCACCTCATACCAGAAAGGATTTCTATGATTTGGTGAGAATCTAATTCATGCACTGCACATTTGTGGGATGAGTTCAGCTTACTTTCTTAAGCAGTTGAGCCACCTCTGTGACACTGAAGGAAGACTGTTGGCTTTATTCTAGTTAGATCTAAACTAGCTTCCCATCCATGACCAAGACATACTCCTTCATCAGTCCATAAAGAGTCTCCAGCATTTCACAAACTACTTTTGTATTCATCTGTGTTTTGCCAGTCAATGTGTCTGTAGGCCAATGTTGAGTACAGGTGGAATCAGTAACTAGGTGCAACACTGTTACCTTTCATTGGTGAGCTAGGTTTACGTGCTTCAATACTGCATAAAGTTTGGCAAAGTTAATGTGCCAGGCATTGCTTTCAAGTCGTAACAAGCATGCATCTTCAACAATATCCCCATTTACTTCCAGCACTACTCTTGTAGCCAAAGAACTTGTACTCCCATCTTCTTACTGGTCATACACACCAGTTCTCTTTTGCAGGAACTTAATGCACTCTCACAACAGTCTTGTGAATCATTCACTTCAAAGTGGCATTGCAAGCCACGCCATCCCATTCTTTGGTTACTATGTTCACACATTGCTTTATAAATTCAGTCACTAATCTGAGCCAGCCACAAACTAGAAAGTAACTCAAGTGACTCATCACACCTGTTCCTATTGAACATGTATGGGACATGATGAGATGATAACTGGCTTATTCATTAAACCCACCTACAACTCTTGCTGCATGGTGTCAAGAAGCATGGAATAATTTACTGAATAATGGTATTTGCAATCTGTACAATTGTATGTATGTGAAATTACAGGTATGTGTTAATGCCCAAGGAAGATATACAGTGTTGTATTAATATGGAGTACTGTTGATAAACCCTTTACTTTGGAACCTATATTTGTATTGGCCTGTATATGTGATCATTTGTTTTAATCCAGCAAAAGATTGCAATTATATTTCTATCCCCAAATTTAAATATATATATATATATATATATAGATTTATACACGTTTCCTCAATATTACTCAATAATAAGCAAATTGTACATAATACTGCTTCTACTGATCTCAAATATATTAATCTCCTATATCGTAATCAAATGCATACTAATTATAAACAAGATGAACACATACTAAAAAATTTAGTAAATTCTAATATATCAACTACAGATCCTAGCAAAAAAATTAAATTAATCATATACTACACTAAATCTAGTATATCCAACTTAATACTTCACAATGATTCTTCTCCCCGGTTAGCGATTTGCAAAAAACCAACATAGTTTATAAATTCAAATTGCCCTTTGGGAGAGTGTATCTCCAACGAATTAAATAATATTTATGTTGGTCACACCACAAACTCGCTTTCATGACGCTTGACACTACATTTTAATGAAAACTCTAACATTTTTAGGCATTTAAAACAACATGCCTGCCCGCACACACAATTCCGTAAAATACTTGTCGAAAAAACACAACTATACTTCGACATGAAAACAATAGACAAAAACTAAAAATACTTGAAGCATTATACATCAAACAGTTAAAACCCAACCTAAACAAAATCAACTATGGAATCTCTACAAATATTCTTAAATGTCTATAATTTCTATAATTGGTAACAGAAGCCATTGGTTTATAC
This sequence comes from Acanthosepion pharaonis, assembly GCA_903632075.3. NCBI lineage: Eukaryota > Metazoa > Mollusca > Cephalopoda > Sepiida > Sepiidae > Acanthosepion > Acanthosepion pharaonis. Next base: position 1,308,794 of record CAHIKZ030005604.1, read on the forward strand.
CAACGGCTTTCCTTATTTCATTCTACAATTCACTCTTGTGTAGTCATGTGTGACGTCATGAGATGCGGTGAGATTTTCGCTTCTAGCGTCTTATATGCTGCGTGTTCATCGTTGCTTAGTGATCCACTATGTAAACAAAACAATGACAGTCTATCATCACTGTCGTGTCCGTATATTGTTTGATATGTTTGTAATTACATCTTTGATAATGGCTTGAGTAAGTCGAAAGCTTAGATTTTATTAAAAATAATGGATAAATATTGTGAATTTCTTTTTTCGGTTAATGATAATGTTACCAAACTTATCAGAAGATACGAAAAAAATTTTACATAAAAATAAATAGACAACACTTGTCTATATTATTTAATGAAACGTGTATAAATGAAAATATGCTGCCTAAATACACACAATATATATAGATATATATATATATAGATATATATGGGATAATGATATATAAATTCTTATATATCAAGAAAAATTATTTTGTGAGAAAGATCTATGACTAAGTGGAAAAAGTTTTTGAGTGATGCATTTCGGCCTTTAGGACTTCATCAGACTAAGTTTGTTTATGTTGAAGCAACTACTCATGTGCATGGACAAGAGACAATGGGAATTTTAATTATGAAATAATTTATATATATATATATATATATATATATATATATATATATATATATATATATATTCTTATGAATCCCCCCATCTTTTCTTCAACCCTATTTGATAGTGGAGGAAGAGGAGGATTGTAATCTGTGTTATTTTTTTTTTTAACATTTTTGCATTTTACTCAATTTTCGTAAAATATATTTCTTTCCCAAGGGTCTCTTTCCGATTGATCAGACACAGCCAGGCAGAATCGATTAAGGAACAAACACGATAGGCGACAAACAACAATGGAGATAGGAAATATAAATTTTTTAACAAACATGAAAACATGGAAAAGATAAAATTAAAAAAAAAAAATGGCCAAAACAAAAATGACAATATGTCAAGAACAAACATTTAAACATTGTGGACAAAATTGTGGTAGGAGAACATCCTATAAGAAAGGTAAAATAAAAATCAATGTATGGCCTTGTGCCATACTTCCACGAATTTGCAGAACATGTGCTATACTTGCACGAATTTAGAAAACATCAAAATTTTAAGACAAGTGGAAAGAAACATGTAATAAAAAGATCTCATGCTAAACTTGCATGAAAGTACAAACATGTAAAAGAAGTACATTTAAACAAAAATGGAGCACAAGAAAAACAACAAAATTAACTCGTAATAAAAGTCCTTTTCCACTAATAATGTCTCTTATATCTATTTTTTTTTTTCCTTTTCTATTTCCTTTTATAAGTGTCTCCCTTTGAGGTCTTTTCTTACTTCCACTCTTTCTCTTTTCGTTCTGTCTAGGGGCTAGGCCAATGATTAAGCTGAAAATGCGTTCCCTCTCTCTATCGTCTCGGTATAGCAGCATTTCTCACTTGAGGTGATCTGTTCTTTCTTTCTTTCTTTTTTCTTTTCCCTTTCATCCTTTGTTTAAGGGCTTGGTAACAGTTGAAACTGCTTTCTTTCTCCTTCATCTCGGCGTGACATCCTTCGAGATATTTTCTTCCTCTCTTTCCTTTTCCCATAAGTATCTCCTTTTGAGATCTTTCCTCACTTTCTTTGTTTCTTTTTCTATAAGCTGTTTTCTGTCTCTCTTTCACCTTGGTATAGTGGCATTCTGCATATGTTGTCAAATGGGTCCATCTATTCCACTCGGAGACGAATTCTCCTCGCAACCTTGCGAACACATTTTTTTGGCCCATATGCTGAGACAAGTTTTGCACCAGGACAAATTTTGCAAACACGTCTTTTAGGCCCATATGCCTAGACAAGTTTTGCATCAGGACAAACTTTTTGAACACGTCCTTTTGGCCCATATGCCGAGACAAGTTTTGCACCTGGACAAATTTCAAAAGCACGTCTTATTGGCCCGCAGGCCTAGACTAACTTTTCCATTTCACTATTTGTTTCCATTTTTTTCTTGTCACGTGGTCAATTTTCAAAAACAAACTTTTTCCCGTTATGGGTGGAATAAAGTCACCAACCCTCTCTCTCATCTTCAGGGTCAGAGAAAGTTTAGTTTAAAGTGTTTCAACTTCTTCTATCTGGAATCTATCCATGTAAATCATGCTGTCAACAGGTTGACCAAAAGAGAAGTAAAGGGTACATTATGCTCAATCCTTGTCGCCACAAAGTCTACCTATCTTTTTGGGTTTACGATCTTTATCCTTTACGTTTCTGTAAGTACTGGGCTCCTTATTTTAGAATGCTTCTAAAATATGAGCAATGGTATAGTCTTTATAATAAATTTAGATGGGGTTCATAACAATATATATATAAGGACGAAACATGTCACATGAAAACATTTTCCACTGTGTCATATATATATATATATATATATATATATATATATAGTTCGATTGATTTGAGTTTGTAACCCTGCATCAAACAAACTGATTAATATTTGAAAATTTGGGATTTATATAGGGTTGCATATATGCAACCCTATATAAATCCAAAATTTTTAAATATTAATCAGTTTGTCTGATGATCACAAAAGTGTGAAACCCAGGGTCACAAACTGAAATCAATCCAATTAAATATGTTAGCTCTATTACTGATATTGAGTGCTTTCCAATAAGTACCTCGCATATAATATATAAATAATATATATAATAAATTGCATATATATATATATATATATATATATATATATATATATATATATATATATATATTTATATACATTTCATATATATATATTATATATATTTATTTTTTTTTTGTGTGTATTGAGGGGCAATGTGCAAAATTTTGACATAAAATGCACAGAAGTCATGACCCCATTCATGTTCACATGTAAAAAGTTACCGTTCTTCAAACTACAAAGCAGTCCCCTTCTTTCCCTCTATTTGCAAACTATGATCAAAGCAAAAGGAGTGATGGAAAGTAGCCATGAAAAGAAATAGATACACAACTGTAATGAAAGAAAGAAACAGAGAGGGGAAAATAGAAAGGAAGAGAGAGACGTGATAACTATATGTCAGACAAAACTTGGCCTAAAGTTTATATTTTATTTCAGCTTGAATTAAACTTCACATAAAGTTACTTTTCTTTGAGGTGTCTTGGATTGTGGGATTGACTATCACTAGCAATGATGTTCTAATTTCTCAACAAATTTGATTCTCAAGAACACCTAAGATGTATCACAAAAGTTTGCATATAAAAGTTATGTTTACGTGTGAGCATGTGTACACACACACACACACACACATACAATGAGGATAAAATATGGATATCTTTCCTGATGCATTTATAAATTGTAAACTGTTCAATTATTAATGTTAACAATAAACTATTTTAAATTACAAAATTGTACTTGGATTAAACAAAAATTACTTACAATATAATACATATTAATACATTCCTTCTTGCTGTCAATTTTGATGGCATGGGTACACTAGTATATATATCTATATAAACATTGTTGACAAATTATTATGACTAATGACATATGGCAAAGATGACAGGTATATTCTTGTAAGAATAGCACCTATCAGGGTCAATAATAAATAAAAAGGTAAGCCAATCTCAAGTACTTTGTTTCATTATACTGAATGACCTGAAGCTGTAGACAAGAACAAAGATTTGAGTGACTTTGATAAAGGCCAGAAGACAAAGTGAGAGCATTTCTGAAATGACATGTTTTGTAGGGAGCTTACTTTCACTTGTTGTTAGTACCTTGACCAATGAGGAAAAAATCCTGTACTGCCAATAAAACATTTAGCAAGTAAGTTTTGTCAATAGAAAAACATTCCCAGACAAACATTTGGCAATGGGACATTTAACTGATGGACATTTTACCAAAAGAATTCAAGTAAAAATAGTAACAACCAATACTTGAAGTATTTTTAATTAACAGTATTAAAAGGTAGAATAGGACTAATAATTACCACTGAATTTCAAGTGATTAAATTACTAACTCTACATTTAAAGTTAAAAGTTTTCTTATTTTGATATTTGTTTATAGAAATTAGTATTTTTAAAAATATTTGAATGTATTTGGGTAAAAAGTAGCACCTAATTATTTAAATTTGTATTTAAAGATAAAAACTACTTCATCCCATTAAGATAATCATAATTAAAAGTGAAATTGAAAGATCTTTCATATCGTAAAAGCATAAGATTTTTGCTGTAGTAAAATGTGCTTTTTCTCAAAATACTTATCATCTTACAGTAATATTTGAAGTAAAATATAATATATACAGAATAGATTTTAAAAAAAGCCTGTAAAAAAACAAAAAATTATAAATTAATACAGTAAATAAATATAAATATATGTAGCACATTACAATAAAGAGTTTAACATACAGGTAAGTCCACCATTACATTTTCAGCTAAATGTCCTTTCAGTTAAATGTCCATTGGCCAAATGTCCAAGCACCATAGAAAAAAGGAATAGAGGTTTTCTGGCCAAGTATTAGTCATCATATAACATGTGGCAGTTAAAGGAGCTGCTGTTAACATCCTGGCACCAAACCCCACAGGAAAGCTTTACAGGTTTTGTAAAGTTCATGCTTAATCAATTAAGAACACAATCATTGATTTGTTTTTATTTTAACAGCTTATCAACCTTTAGTAGATTATTTAAAGCCAGAAATATTTTTAGATTAAGAATTTTTTAGAAATAATAATGATTTACTGATACAATTCCAACTAATTAATTGAGGAGAGAGATGTGGATACATAACATTCACAAGAGTATTTGTGCATAAGTAAATATAGTGAATCCAATTGGAATTGGAACTCAGCTCTCTGATTGCTAATTCTGAGCCATCATCCATTACACTATCTGTACATCCAAGCTTACAGCACTCAAGTGTCATCTCATCTAGGTACTGACCAGGCTTGACATTGCTTAACTTCAGTGATCGTGTGAGAACCAATGTTTCAATATGATATGGCTGTAAACCAAGAGCACATAGAGGAGAAAGCCTTATTAGGTTGGTGGACAATGTTTTCAATACATCTACAAGTTTATTTTGATCAAAAAGTTAAAAGCAGTAACAGAAAAACAGTACAATGTGATAGAATCAAAAATATTTTTTTATATGCTGAAATTTATACATGTTAGCTAATGTTTTTTCTTTCTTTCACAGAAATAAATTTTTAGTTGGAATGATAATTTTTTACTCTTTATGAATCCAAAGGAAGAGCTGTATTTTGAATTGAAACTAAATGGATACTAAATCTAATACTGCTATCCAAATACCTTCACCTGAGAATGTACATGTAATACACAGTTTTGTTCACAGAGTGAGAAAAGAAGAGAATGTAATAAATACAGCAAAGAGGAGAAGAAATAAAAGTACAAAGTTCATATTGCTCTCCAATTTGCTATTTAGGTAAAAAAAATGTGCTTGTGTCATATACAAGTGTTAATAGAAAGTGAAAAGAGGTAAGTCAATAAATACAGAAATAATGAAAAGAGAGGAAACACTAATAATATGAATCTGATCAGGTCAGTTCATTTTTTAAATAAATTTAAATCCATAATTATAGGTTCAAACCTTGTTGGTTTCAAATAAATTTATTTTGGGACAAATAAATACAAATATTGCCAGTGATAAGACAGGATAACTGGCAATGGGATAGTGCTTAGGAATAATTGAATTTAAGCCTTTCATTGAAGCATTAGTAAAAATTAAAAAGAAAAAGCCTTAACCAGAATTTGATCTCTGTCAATTCTGTCCATATCTCTAATGTCACCTCACACGTTAGATTAACAGACAATAACAAGCAATTAACAAGCAATTGGTATATTTTTATTTATTTTAAATACTCAACTGACCTCATAGTCTTTGTTAATGTAACTGAGGCGCCATTCATCTGAGCATTCCTTGAAGCGATTGAATTCCTCTTGAGGCAGAAAGGCTTGCCAACCATCTTCCAGGATATCAAATAAAGGTCGATAGAAAAATGGGTAAAGTAGAGCAACATCATCTGAAAAAGACGAATCCCGTGTGTACAAGAAATTGGGGGAAATGGAAGAGATCACAAATTTGAAAATTTCATATCATCTTAACTTTTTTTTTTTTTTTTTTTAAAATAAAGTACAGTTACAATATTTTTTCAAAAGATAATGACTTCAAATTTTATTTTTTTAGCATCACATCTTAGTTAATGAATTCTACCACCTTCAGGTGAAGCTTTCATCCTTATCTTGAAGATAATGTTGTCTTCATAAATAATTAACTTTTCAATTGTCTTCATAAATATATAACTTTTCAATTCAATGAAATATTTATTATTTACTAATTTATAAAGAAATAAATGTGAAAACAATGTTTTATTCATAAATTTATAAACATTTACTAAATTAATAAAATACATGAACCAACTATAATAAAATCCTTATTTAACATTTTATAAAGTTTGAATCGATTGGCAATTAGCCAATACAAATTAATATAATTAGCTAATAAATAAATAGTGCTTGATATTTTTGTTGTAAATTCTCAAGGATAAAGAAAATGTATAAATTAACTTTCATATATTTAGGTTTTATTATACACCATCAAAAATTAAAGTCAATATGCACTAAAAAAAAAAAAAAAAAAACTGGAAAATGAACAAAAGGGATTGTTCTTGAAAAAAAAAAAAAAAATAAAATAAAATTGAGAATGATAAAAAAATTTGAATATGAAGAAAGAGGAACTATTCTTGAACATGTATATTTGGCTTTTTTTTATGTTTCTATTCATGGATGACTATATATTATATTTACAACATTGAATATGAAAAAAGAACAACTGTTCTTACTATAGTTTGTAATTGATTAAAGACAGGCTGGTTTATATCCCAATATGATTTTATAAGCAGCTAAAATATGAGTAGACATTTGTGAGTTACTCAAATACTATTTGGAGATTATAATATATATATTTAATTTTATTTGTTCAATTTACATTTTGATTAGAATGGATCATAATCATGATAACAATTCTGCATAGTATTATGATTTGATAAAAATGTATGACAACATAATAATAAAAGAATTACATGTAAATACTTACCTATGTTTGATAACTGTTCCACAGAACTAGCAATGTTGATACAGGCCTCGGCAGATGGAATGTCCATCTGTATGACTGAAAAATCTTTGCAGCGGATGGTCAGTGTGCCTCCAGCACCAGATAACTTCTTTTCAATACTGTCAATACTTTGATGAAGACGCTTTGATAAGAGAAATTTAAAAAAAAAAGCCAAGTAAAAAGTTTGTAAATATGTAAAATGTGAAGTGATGAAACAGACAATAAGTTTTTTTCTTCTCATTTTGATTGCAAAAGTTTTCAGAGTCAGTAGAGATGGATATTATGTTTCCCATAACCTATTAGATTGTTGAGATGGCATGTCACATAATTCCCTTTAATAGTATCTTTCATGTTAATGGGATAGATCAGTACTTGACAGTGTTCATCTTCTCTCCAAGTAACATGACACAGGTTGTACTGAGTTACATGTTGCCAATAGCAAAGAACAAACCTTGACTTAATTTATTATCAGACATCTTTTATAAGACAAAGATTTCAACTGCCTGCTGTTTACTCACTGGTGTAGGGAGAATTGGAGTCATGCCTTTCCCAATGGCATTAGTGCAAAGTGAATGCAAATTGTCTCAGCTAGAGTTTGAACTCTATTCCTTAATTCCATTCGCCATGCCGTTAACTGTTTGGTCCCCTGAATTTCTTTTGGAGGATTCATTAAGAAAAAAAAAAAAAGAAAAATTCAAACTTGGAGAGCAATGATTGAATAATACCATATTGTTACCAAAAAGCCACAAGTTATGCTCACTGATATCGCTGGCAAACAAATTTCAATTCTTTGTCTATTGAATTAGATTTGACAGTTTTATAGAATTTGTGTGCACTGAGCACAAATTTTTACTTGGTTTTGATCTAACAGGTCCTGATTTTGCTTAGCACACCTCTTTTGTTGTATTCATAAAAAGGTTTTTCCCAATATTTGGTAAGTCTTTTTGCAGTTACACATTATGCAACCAGGTTTTTATCTAGGTATTTGTACCTATTATTATGGTATTATTGTATTATCTATACTTGTATATGTAAAGCCCTAAAATATTTTTAATTTTGTCATTTTTAACCCATTTTAATAGTAGTAAATTAAGCTAAAAATAACATAGAATTCTAAAATTTTCTTGAGTGTTCCTGTTTTCTGTAGAATATTCAACAGGTACAACTAAAATATATAAAAGTGACTCATTTCTGCAGTTAATCAAACAAGTCAGTCAGTCATTTAAGTTTGGGCATTAACAAAATTTTGAATTGGTAGCACAAACATCACTTACTGTAAGAGAAAAAAAACGTAATTAATCCACCTTTAGTGAGCAGAGATAAAATTTTTTCCTCCTCTGCATATCAAACTAGGTGTCGTTAAACAATATGTAAAAGCTTTACATATGAACGGCAAGGGTTTCAAATATATAACTTAACCCCTTCCCTGCCAATTATTTTGGGAAAAACATTTCATTTTCAGACAATTTTTTTTTATTTGTTTTTAATATAGTAACTAAGAAACTGAGGTACCTTGAAGTATCTGAGTGGTGGCTAACACCTCTACTAGATGTATGAATTGACAATTGGACTCATTTCAAGCTCAGAGGGGCATAAAAAGAATCAAGATCAACATATAAACATGTCTGTAGCTGGTTTTTAGACATTAGGTTTTGGACATGTTTATTTGTCCATGTCTGAAAAAGACACATTTGGTAAAAATGCATATACACATCTATGCCAGGGAAGAGGTTAAACTTTTTGAGGTTATGAAAAAAAAAATCAAGGTGGGAATTTTTAATGGTTCACAAATAAGAACATTAATTAAAGACAGCAATTTTCTTAATGTCATAAATGAATACAAAAAAAGATGCCTGGTTCTCATTTGTGGACATGATAGAAAACATTTTAAGCAATTAGAGCAGATAACTATATAGAAATCATTAAAAAAAATTGTAAGGGAATACAAAGAGTTAGATTGCAATATGAGCATAAAAATTCATTTTTTTAAATAGCCATCTTGACCAATTTCAAAGTAATTTAGGTGATGTAAGTGACAAACAAGGAGAGAGATTCTACCAAGATATCAAAATTATGGTGGAACAGTACCAAGGCTGCTGGGATGGCAGATTACTGCTAGTGCTTGAAAAGAGACCTGCCATCAACAAGCAAATACACTAGAAAGTCTTGTAAAAGAAAAAATTTTGCCAAATGAAAGCTTCATATCTATGATTTTTTATTTTTATTTAAAGTCATTTCTTCATTCTATTGTTATAATGTAATTTTACTGTAGTTTGAATTGCTTGTATTCATGAAACTCAAAGAAAAAATTTAACACATGACTTAATTTTTTTAATCTTAATTTAAAAAAAATGTAGAAAATAGTACATAGGTTGTTGACAAGAATCAGAATATGATTGAGCCAAATCAAGTTGAAATTCATATTCAACGCACCCAAATTACCCTGAATCAAGCATCAGATATCACACTCAATAAAATACATGTTCCCCAGTGTAATGTTTATGATGACTGCCATTATTGTCAATTCCTGTTCTTCTTTTAGGTCACTCTTGAAGAAAGGTTAAATTAAAATTGTTATCTTTAAATAGTATCAAATAGCAAAAGTAGCATTATAAAACTTCTGATTAGGCCTTTTATCTTTTTGATATCAAAGAAATAAATATATCATGTAATTATATTGAATAAAATGTTTAATTTTTACTGTAAGAACACAAAATTGTTTTCAGAGAGTTTAACACTAGTCATGTTAGGAGTTGGCCAAAGCATTTTTAACAAAGTACTTTTCCAGTTTATGTGCTTTCTTTATATAATAAAAGTTATTCAGTTAAAATTTTTGTTTATTTGTTTGTCTTTTAATATTATAAATGTATTTTTTTTCAAAATGGAATAATTTCTGCATCAATTTATTAAATTATCATTTTCATATTTATTTATTTGTCAGTTGTGTCAGATAATAATCTAACAGCAAGAGAAACATATTGCAGTTCTGAAATAAACTCGGATTTGACTAGCTTTTATTTTATTGATGAAATGGGACACTTGGTAAAAAAAATCAAAGTTGCCATACAAGTATGACTCATGTCCAGACAGGAACACTTCTTGATTTAAGTAGGCTGTAGATTTTACTTGTTTCTCATTTTATTGGTCTTTTCTTTTCCCTTTTTTTTCTCTCTTAGTCAATATAATGAAGTTATATATTTTGCTATATACTCCTACTAGGCAATGAGATAGAGAGTTGCCTAAAAAAAATTATATCTTCCTAAGTTCCATATGCACAATTACAGAAGAACCCAGTCATGTCTGTGAGATTTTAACATCTGTTATGGCATCCTTCAGCATGTTATAATCTTTCTACAGAGATAGAAAGCAAAGATTACACAGAGACTTATTTCCTTGTTTCGGTAGGAATTTGTTTTTTTGATAATGATATAGAGAATAGTAAATTGCTTAATCCTCATTTGGAGTAATTTCAATGTGTTTTTATTCTGTTTTAATGCAGTGCTCTATCTTTTACTGTGATGTGTCATAAGTAGTACTTGTGTCATGATGACCCACAATAGGGCAGTATACAAGGACAATTAAAATTCACAGTTTTCTAAAAGTCATCATTGAAAAAATGATATCAGTAATAAAAAGTTAAATTCAATTCACCAACATCATTTTCTGAATTACAATCTACTATTTCCCACCTCAAGAAGTAGAATTAATATGAACCAAGTTGTTTTGATGCATCCAACTTGATTGAAGATACAAAATTGTTGGATATGATCACAATGATGAGAAATAAAAAAGACACCATTTTACACCAATTTTGTCATTCAACTCATTGATTAGCATAATTGACAAGTTTTCTCATTCTGATGACTAACATTTTCCAAAACAATCAATTATCACTGAATATCAATTGGGAGATATAAATGGTGGGAGGCAGAAGTCTGTGTTGTGTTCTCTATACAAATGGTTTCTCTGTTGCTCTTTTGTAAATTCTTTAAGTAGCCAGACTAATACTATTTGTGTTGTTCTGCTCTTCTGTAAGCAAGAACACCAAGAAGATTATCTTTTTACTTGGAAAACTCTTAGTCCTTCCTAAATGCTTTTTTTAAACCATAAAATTCAACCTGTTAACTTATAAATAAAAGATGGCTGCAATAATCTTATTAATATCACATCTTTTATGTTAATTATTAATTTTATTGCTATAGGGATTTTCTTCTCATTGGTTGGGTATCAGCCAATCAAGGGGGATGGAAAACTCAGCAGCACTGAATCAAGCACTAGATCATAATGAGCAGGGCATGGACATGACTTTCGCAGGGGAACACCATATGTACGGAACACCAGAAACACAAACAAGGATGAATGAATTAGAAGCTACGCTGAGTAACACAAACAAAAATTCTTGATAACACCTGGCAATCCCGTTGTGTGTTCAACATGACACACTGTCAAGCTCTCTGTCTTCCCAGAAAATGTGCTTACTTTTATGGAGTCTAAAGCTTTAGCAGTTGGCTAGCAAAGGAATCTAACACTGCTCAGCTCACCATCACGACTGGAGAAGCTGGTAAACATTTTCTTTCTTCATAACCAGACATGCTGGGGTTCATACTGGCTCTGGCAGGGCAGCTATGAGCTGTCTTTGTGCAAAGACAGCATCATCATCTCTTTGACTGATATGGGTGCATACCATTATCAGTAACGCCTGCATTTCATTTCTGCTACATTTATGTTATTAATTTTATTGATGTCACATATTTTATGTGTGCAGAGAGCAAATGCATTGAAACTGTGTCACAAGACATGAAAATTTTTATCATTTAAAAAAAATAATAATTCTTTATAAATTTTTAGAATTTATTCAATATTTGACAGAAATGGTCAAAGAATTATACAGAAATTAAAACTTCTGCCATCTATATGATGTCAAAATATTTTATATTTACCCTTTTATTTCCTTTTATTATTCACCTACTGTCTTTCACTCTATCCCAGATTTGCTGACATTAAAATACAAATTAAAATATTAACTTCTTTGATACTTTCTAGAATAACCAGCTACTTTATCTTAAATAAACATTGTGCATAGTGCTTATAATTTTTCTAGGGCAGATAAATGGCTGGTGATAACTTAGTGTTTTGGGGATTGGATCCTGGGAACGGATTAAATTAGGTGAAAATTCTTATCTTGAATATAGAGTAGATATTTATTGAATTTGACCTCATCCTACAGAAGGTCATGAACTGAGATATTACACTCCCTAACAAATTGTTTGTGAGGCTACTTTTTTTAAATATTGCCTTACAGCAATATAACCTTAGCTATAAAATATTTTAGTATTTTGTTCAAGTAAACTATCAGTATAGTTTGGATGTTAAAGCATTGAACTGAAAGCCTTAAAGATTGCTACAATGATCACTAGTGAGGAAGTGTTGAGTTTTGTCAATATATTTAGGGGGAAATCCAATTAAATTTTAAATGTAGCTCTTTAACTTTAAACAATATTCAGCACTACTGTATGAGAATATATCAATTTATAAACATAAGACTGATCACAAAGAAGAAAGGTTATTTTATTCTGAATGGAGTTGGAGCATTCCTTCTTTATGGTATGTGTATTTTAAGAAATAGCACCTAGCCTTATTAGATAAATCAATTGATTCTGTGGTAATCTGTTTAATGCTCTACAGCTAGCTAGAAGTACAAAAATTGGCAGGTAGTTTAATGGTGGGCCAGAAAGAGAAAACAGCAATCTAAGTTCAGATTTTGTCCAAGCTCATTATATTCACTTTTGCACAAATACCCTTGGGAAAGGCATGAATCCATATCTTTTCCTCCCAGCTATGGGTTAAATAGCAAGACAGATTAGACTCTTTAGCCTTGGTTGGCAACCAGTATAGAGATAGTATCTTGATAAAAACACCCATCTCTCAGCAGCCTCAACTGTAGATGTGTCAGCCCATAAAAAAAGAAAAAAAAAAGAACAATGACTGAAGTCATGTGAGTTGCGCAATCTGCCACATATGGAGATAATATTGACTTTTCTTTTAGAAGTACAAATATGCATTGTGATATTCCTTAAGATATACTGTAAAGCTGTCTGGAGAGAAAATTGATACCGACTATGAAACAATAACACTTCATGGTTGGCAAGAAAATAAAATGTGTAAGATAAATAGGAATTATGTCGCAATAAAAACATGTGTCTCAGACATAGAAACCAAATCTATTCATGGTGAAGCCGTATGGCAACATGCTGTTGATGTTCACTTCACACTAATGCTTTTAGGAAAGGCATTAATCTAATTCTCCTTGCATTGTCTCAATGCTAGATATCTTGATAAAAGTCTTGTTACTGGCTTGCCATGATAACTGACCAAAAGGAAAGAGGGTAAGTGAGCAGTTGAGCAAAACACTATTTACCTATCCAGATAGTAAACGCAAAATGTTTTTACCTTGCTAGTCAAACATGAATATACAAAGTGTGCCAGATATTTGAGAACACAGCTTTATTTGGATATAAATGGAAGAACTAATTATTATTAAGAACATTTATGTAACAACTGAAACAAACAATACCTAATGTTGACATATCTATGCAAGAGAATGTAAGACCATAGCAGGACTAAAAAGTCACATTTGCACTGCCCATATTTGAGGATGGATCAAGTGATGGAATTGCACAAAATCAAGTTGCAGTCATCATCATGGTGAGTTTAGTCTGCTCAGTTTAGTCTAAAAGGTTCAGGTTTTGGCTGGAGGAAGGTAAGAATTCCACTGTCCAGAAATTAACAAATTAGCTTTGCAGAATTTCCACACCTTAGTTAAGACCACACATAGATGCCCTCTGGGTAGTTGGTTTGGAGTTTGGACCTTGGAGTAGGAATTCACCTTTCCTCCAAAATTATAGAAAATTGAGTGTTATCTTTTATACACCAAAGACCATAACCTTGGCTGGATGTTTGCTCCTGAAAGTGCCATTGACATCAGTTGTTGACTCTAAAAAGGTACCAGTTGTTTTACTGGCTCAAAACAGTGTCTATTGTGAGGATTTTGTCATCAAAAATATTTTAACAATAGCCCTATGATTCTAGAGGTACCTGAACAGTTTCTTGCATTTTTTCAGCCTCCTGGTTTTCGTGGATGCTGCAAGGAGGTACCTTGGAAACTTAGTAACATTTAAGGCTGAGGTCATTATGCACAGAGGCCCACTTTTAGTTAAGAAGTTAAAGATGTTGTTGGTCCTTTATAATTTTGATCTTGAGGGACTTAATGAAGTCCCAATTTTGCTTCTTGTTGATCCTACCAATTGTCTGGCTTCCTCGGGGTGTCATCACCTATGTCTAAGGTCTTCTTGACATTGTGGACAGTGTGAAAGGACACACCATGAGGATGCTTTCAGGATTGATTTGTGCATGGAACATGTCCATTTGTGAAGCCATTTTCTGTGATATCCCTGAAAAAAAATAGGTGTCTATTTATAGCTGACAAGAATATTCTATGCATTTCCTTTTGTATCATTTGGTGTTGTAGTTGGTGGAAAATTTTAGTTTACTGAGTTTTTTTCTTATACATTCATCTATGAAAAAGTTATAAAATTTTATTTGCAAATTAGTGACATTAAGATACTAACAACAAGTAGTAATAAAATAGAACAATTATAAAGTAACCAAAAAAGTCCTTGCCATTTATTACGTCATGTGGGAAGAAGTGATCACTGATATACAAATGAGTGTGTCATGTGTCAGGAAAGTGGTGGGGGTTTGGGTGGGATGCACTGCTTTTGACCAATGCAGGTGCATTGCACACACACACACACGTCATAGCTTGATCAGTGTCAAGGAAACATGGCAGTGTTGAAGCAACTCATTTGGGATTGTCTGTTTTGTGATTTTAAGGTGGGTTTGTCTGCAGTTTCATTATCACCAAATATGTCAAGCCTTTTGGTATAATGTTCTAAGTGAACATACCACCAGGCATTGGTTCCAGAAGTTCAGGTCAGGAGATTTATCTCTTTGTGATGAACCCTGCAGTGGCTAGCCAGGGGTCCATGATGATGAAGGCAGCCATAGAGGACGACAGCAGTCAAATCTGTAGTGAGCATGCTGAATGCTTTCCAGTTTTTAATGAAACAGTTAGACTTCACCAGCACCAGGCATACAAATTGGACAAGTAGGTACCCCACACACTGTTGAAAGCAAACAGGCAACAACAAGTGACAGCCTGTTTCTTGTTGCTTTCTTGGCAACCACAATATATCTATACACCCACACAGGATCATACTCTGTATCTGATGGACGAATTGACAAGTGGTGCACTATGAGCTGTTATGAATTGGCTAAACCATCACTGCAGACCTGTACTTGCAGCAGTTGGAACATGTGCAACAGGTACTGAAGTAAAAGGAAGCAGCATTGGTTAATTGCAAGGGTGTACTGTTCCTCCATCACAATGACAGGCCTCATGTTGCCTGAGTAGCCAGGGATAACATACAGCAACTTGGCTAGGGACACTGTGCCATCCACCTTACATTCTGGACCTTGCGCTAACAGATTACCACCTCTTCCATTCCCTCGACAACCACCTTCTTGGGAAATCCTTCACAAATGAGGCAGACTTGTGGCAGGCACTCAGAGATTTCTTTGCATCCAAAACACCTAATTTTTACTGCCAGGGCATTGCGCAGCTGGGAGGCATATTGGCAAACGGTCCTGGATGTTAATGGAGATTACTTTGAAAACTAATGGCATATCAAATTTGCTATATACCTTTTCTTTCTAATAAATCAAAAACAGCAAATACTTTTTTGGTTGCCTTGTATAACATAGTAACTGTAATCAAAGTTATGTAATGGATAGAAGATTCATTCTTTCTGTAGATCTTATCAACTTTGTCATATGATTTTTTTTGTTTAAGTTCGGAAATTTTCTCTCTTTCTTTAAAAGGAAACATTTGACAGTTTCTCTTTGACATCTTTGAATTACCAGTATCAATATTCATTGGCTTTGACACAATTATATTATTATTATTATTAAGTAAGCCCTATAAAATGTTTATTTCTGTGTTGACCACAAGTAACTGAAACTGCAGAAAAGGAGAGGACCACTGTATTTTTCTTAAATGGATATCTATCTGTGTAAATGATGAGAATTTTAAAAAGGAAATTGTTCTGATGAGCTTTCTTCTTTGGTACCTCAACTTCATTAATTTAAGCTTATCACTAAATTGGCATCTATGTCTCATTATTCTACTCTTGAAATTGCTAAATGTAAATATAAGTTCTATTCTAATAGTTTCTTCTCTTGCACTTCTCATCTGTGGAACACTCTTCCAGTATTTTGCTTTTTGTCAACTATGATCTTCTAAATTTTAAATGTGATATTGATTCTGATCTGTTTTTTTTTTTTTAATCCTGTTCTTTTATTGTTCTTTCTACTTAATAATGTTTTCTCAGTTTCTTTCACTCTCAATTAACCAATAGGAGTAGATAAGTTCATTCCTTGTTTCCTGTTCCTTCTAAAGTTTTCTCATTTTCTTTCACTCCCAGTAGCCCTTGCATTTTAGCAGCATTGTTGCTTTGCCTAGGGTGAAATGATTAAAAACAAAAACCTTACATCTTAGTGGCTTTATGGTTTTGTTAGGAGTGAAATGATTTAAAAAAGTAGGATGCACAAAGTAACAATGTAAGCAAACTATGAAGGAGATCAATATTTTTCTGATCAATATTCAATCATTAATATTTTTTAAAAAATTTGTTTTTTTGTAAAAACAAAATTTCAGATTTTTCCAGCTGAACACAAAATTCAACTAATTAAATCAGAAAAAAAATGTTCACTGCTAACTTGTAAGAGTTTAAATAAAAATAATTTAATAAAGCAATTATATCTTGATTACCTGGAAGGTAATCTTTAATAATAACCTATTAATTTAAAGTTTGGAAGAAAGCCATATTAATATAAAACAATAGTTTTTAACATCTTCTAAGTAGAGATTATCATGAATGAGTGACAAGATGATGAAGTGTTACACATATTGGTTTCAACTGTAAAAGAAGTCTGTTTGTAAGTGAAACAATTTGGTCACAAACATTACTTTAACATATTAATATGATTTTTCAAGTACGAATAAAGTTGTCAAGGTCATATCCTTTTGTGAGCAACAGAATAAAAACAAACTATTGAAACTGAACAAAGGCTCTGTAGTAAAAGATAGCAGCCTGTTGATATGTATTAGAAAAAGCATTTCAGTTATTTTAAAAATACATATGTTGTTATTTCACTTTTAGATTGAGCTTCAACATTTTTCAACAGTTTTTTCTTTAAAATTCATTTTTGAATCCCTTAGAAATGCCAACATGAAACAGATGAACTTTACTTAAATTATTAAAAAATAATAATTCAATTTTGTTTTAAGTGAATAAACTAAAAGAATCTTAATTTTGATGGTGTAAATCTATGGATACCCATGTAGTAAGGGAATATGTGGTTTTTATCTTGATCTCAAGGATTTCTGTTTGATTGACCAGTGGATTGTTCCTTTTAAAGTTTGATCTTCTAAGCAGCAGACCACTTAGAAGATTAGTGGTTTTTGGAGATCAAATGACAACAAAATCAGAAATAGTTTATATCCAGGTGCTGATCTATATTAACAGTCATGCTTGGGATTGGGAGAGAGTTCTGGTCTACCCAGACAAGCAGCCAAAGCCTTGAATAAAACAGCTACATATATGGGAAACCAGGTTTGCATTCTTATTTCTCGATGTAGTGTTTGTCTTTCATCTTGTAGCCTTGGAAGTAGTAGTGGGTACTTTCCCAGCTTTTGGTGCACACTGATGAGATCGACATGCAACGTGGAGTAATCATTAACCAGTCAATGGAAAGCTTAAGCAAGAGTCACATTGTATGTTTACAATAGGATACTATAAAATTTATGACAGAATTATTAAGAATCATGTAGATTAGAAAGAATATAAATCTATTTAAAAATCTATGAAAAATAAAATATCTTTTTTTTTTCTTTCCCATCTGTGATTAGAGATAACCTATCAAAATTAGCTTCATTTTTCACATCTAATAAAAGGTAAAACTAATATATAATAGAATGCTAAAAGAAATTTAGATTACTCCAAAATATCATCAAGGTTGAAATTTTTCATGGCTTTTTTGTTTAATTAAATTATTTCTACTTGATTGATATGAAATTTTTTTACAAATGCTAAGTTTATTTATTTTTAAGTTTCTTGCCACTTATTATAATTTGTGTAAATCCAATAATTATTTTTAAGAAAAAAAAAATTCAAGAAGTCAAAATAATGTTAAATGTATCTGAAGATAAAAGAGAAAGAGAGAATTTTCAATATTTAATATAACAGATTTTAAAGGTTTTAACCTTTCTGGAATCAAATTTGTCAGATTTGTTAAATTCCCTTGTGGAATATCCAAGTAGATACCCTTAGAAGTACAAAACAAATATTTTGGACAGCCAATTTTTTCATATTTTTTTTTACTTTTGATTAAAAAAAAAACAAACAAAAAAAAAACAGCTGTGACAAATAGATTAACTTGGCTATGTAAATTATATAATATTGTGAGAATTACATTAATGAATCTTTTCTGCTATATACCACAGAGTTCCAGTTTTCCATGAAGAAAGTGCTGTTTTTTCTTCCATATAAACATTAACAAATAATACAAGTCATTTCTAGAGAATAGATAGGTATTTTTTTTAAATAAAAGATTTGAACATCAAGTGATCCTATTTATTTCCTACACCATATTTGATAATGGTCTGTAGTTAATGTAAAATAATTTTTTTGGTTAGGCAATGTACATACCCACTGTTTGAAATTAAAGACACATCTGAAAAGATGATATTGCATCAAATCACCATGGTTCTGTCCACAATCTCAATTACTCACTACTTTCTTTGTTGAATGTTAACTAGTTTAAGAAGTGGCTTTCTTCTGGCTGGTATACTATAATGAAACTTGGGGTGATTTGAATGTTATATCTGTTGACATATTCTCAAGTAAGAGAATATGTCAACAGATATAACATTCATTCTAAAATGATTGGGCAGTTATTTTTTGGGTGTATCTTTCTATCTAATATATATATATATATATATATATTGCTATGAACATTATTTTTAGTAGATATCTGTATTTGAGTTGGTATCCCCATTTTTTATTTTATTAAACAGTGAAATTAATAAAAACCAGCAAATGAAAAATAGGGACAGCAACTCAAAAGATGTGTACCCACTAAAAAATAATGTTTATAATAATAAGAAATAATGTTGGATAGAAAACTCCTTTCAATATATATATATATATATATATATATACACAAGCATAGTATCCATAAAAAATAATCAAATTATTTATGTACAGATAAATTAACTTTATATATCTCAAACAAAACATAATACATGTCAAACAAATTTATTTTTCTGGTAAATTTTTACAACTTTCCATATTTTCTGTTTTTTAATAATTTTAAAACAATACAGTAACAAAACAGATATCCTCATTATCAGCAGCAGCAGTTGTCTACTTCCAGTGAACACACAAATAGAGTTGAGCACATTTTTTGCCTGTGTGTTTGCCATATCACTTTCCTCTCTTTTTCCTTTAGTGTGACAGAAAACCAACAAAAAGTAAAAGTAGCAATGTCTTTTATGTAAATAGATGTGTGTTTGTAAAGGTGTAAAAATCAATATTCTCATTTGAAATAATTTTGCTTGAATTATGCAGCAATTTACTGTTACCCTGAATCACCATTCATTGCAAAGCTTTCATTTTTACAAGTGAATATTTTTCCTGGTTACAACCACTTATAGATCTGTCTTACACCCCCAAGTGTTATATATTGATATGCAAGGCAGCCTAAATATATTTTAACAATACTGAAATACCTTACAGATATGATAGATAGAAAATGGAAAATATTGTATAAAAAGATAGATATGCCTTGCTGTGGAGCAATGGTTAGCAATTTTGTTTCACAAATCATTTGTATTACAGGAAATTTTATCTTCACTAGGTGCCTTGCAACTTGTGAATTTAGCATAATTGTTATTGGTGCAAAAAAATGGTATCGATGACTCAAGTTCAAATTTGGACTAAGGCTGTTTGTATTCACTTTGCACTAATGTCTTTGGAGAAGGCTAGAATGTATTTCTTTTCATTTTCAATATGGGTGAAACAGTAGGACAAAGTAATAGGTGTAATGATTTTTAAAAGGACAATTCCGAATTCAAAAACAGACTAGAGAGGGATGGGTTCCATCAGACTTACCCATTTTGGCTTCAGTGTCTATGGGACCCAAATAACACTAAAATTGGATGCAATGCATATCAAATGAAGCTAAGCTTACTAAATATCAACAGTCAAAAATAACAATAAACATATTTAATATACCATAATTTTTTTTCTGACAATCAAATCTTTTTAGTGATGTTATTCAGTCACTTGATGTCTCGACTATTCCATAGTCCTCTTCAGATGTATGAAGGGTCACTCTTTTTGGTAGTAAATTAAAATTTTATTATAAAATATCCAAGCATCAAGATATTACTGAAGAAATGGAACATTTGACAGCATGAAAATTGTTCTCTGGATATTTTAAAATAAAATTTGATTTACTAAAAACTTTATCCAAAATGTGTCATTGTCTGTTTCATACACCTGAAAAAGGCTGTAGAATGAAATGATCAAGACATCATGTACTGTAAGTGAATGACATTACTTACATTAAAAAGAGATTCAGTTATCCTCAAAATTTACATTTTGATAATGACTCTTCTTAAACTTGATGAAAAAACAATCTAATCCAATGCTTGTAAATTAACACAATAAAAAAATATTAAGATAAAGTTTGATATGATCATTATCTGAAAAGGAGAAATAGAAGGAAATTACTGGAAAGTAATAAATTACTGAAAATATAAATTGACATCAACTTATTGTTGTATTTATTAAACAGGATTTTGTAATATTAGCAAATGCATAGCTCAGCTGCATGTATAGAAACTTAAGGAAAGCATAAGTCATTGTTTTTAAATTGGGTTTTTCTCTTATAATTCTGAAATACACACCCAAATAAGAAATCAAAATATAACTAAGAAATATATATTTATATATTTTTTAATAGAAACAGTAAACTTTTTACTGACAAAAGCCATTAGGTTGATTTTCAGAATGACCAGCTAAAACAAAAATATATGTCTAAAAAATGATTTTTGTAATTTCTTATTTGATGAATGTAAAAAAATGAAAAAGAAGGTAAAAAAGCACAAAAAAGGTTGATATGAAATTACAAAAATTTTTCAAGATATCTTGGTAAAAATAATTGATGTTCTATTCTGCTTCTATTTTAAATACCAATAAAGAAAACAAAAAACTTTATTTTTTTTTCTACTTTCTTTTTAATCTCCTTTTTTATGCAACATATCTTTTGTTATTTCTTACAAGTCATTTTGTCTTTTCACATAAACCACTAT
Organism: Acanthosepion pharaonis; assembly: GCA_903632075.3. NCBI lineage: Eukaryota > Metazoa > Mollusca > Cephalopoda > Sepiida > Sepiidae > Acanthosepion > Acanthosepion pharaonis. The sequence continues at coordinate 1,330,424 of CAHIKZ030005604.1, forward strand.
ATATGTTACAGAGACTGTTAGTATAGTCTCTGATTCCAAACAGGAATTTTCACTTCATTTACACACAGCTGCAGTTTTAAGTAGCAAAACAATTCAATCAATATGCATAGCTACGTTTACTATTTTGGAATGAGGAGACAATACATTTCCACAAAGCTAATTGTTTAATGAGAAAATGAATTTTATTTAAATAAATTCTATTTAACAGAAATACTAGCAACAGAGTAAAGAACTGATTGTCAAGAAGTTTAAGACATCATCCCAGATATTCAGTTAATTAGACTGATTTCCAGAGAGAACTTGTTTCATATTCTTTTTGAGGAGTACTCAGTTCAGTGCTAGTAAAATCAATGATACCTATTATTATAAAAATGTTTATTTTTGTCTCTAGGGGACAGAACTAACTGCCAGGATAAAATTCTGTAAAGCAATTCATTAAAAAATAATGACTTTGGAAATTAAGTCAGAATTTTGAAAAAAAGCATTTAGGCTAACAAAAAAGCAGAAGAAAGCGTGTTGAAGTTTAAGGCATTGAAAGTTGATAACTGAAGTAAAAGAAAATAAAAGCTAACTTTAATCCTAAATCCTCATTCAGTATATATTGTATATACTTGCGTATCATGTGACCTTTGAAAACCTAATTTTGAAGCTAATTTGACTCCAGTAAATGGATATATAGTTTGGTTAATGGCATAGCCAGGGTCAGCAGTACATTCACTAATTTTACATCTCATGTATAATGTGACCCCCCCCTTAAAATTGGCTTCAAAATTAGGTCTTCAAAAGATGTATGATACGCAAATACATACAGTATATATAACAAACCAACCTATAAGAATATTTTTTGAAAGTTACTTAAATCCTGTCTAGATTATAGAGATGGATAGCATATACAGTAACCAAGAAATGGGAGATTAGTTTAGTACTAAAGAACAATACAAAACTGATCCCTCACTTTCTATCATCCTTTCATTTGAGTATCTATAAGGATATTTTGGAATTACTTCTATGAATCTACTATGACCAAGAAATAGAGGATGTGTTTAGTACTAAAGAACAATACAAAACTGACCCCCCACTTTTTAGCATCCCTTCCCTTGATTATCTATAGGGATTTTTTTTGTTACCATATATAATGGCATATCATGTGACATTTGAACGCTTAATTTTGAAGCAAATTTGACTACAGTAAATGGATACATAGTTTGGTCAATGGCATAGCCAGGGCCAACAGTACATATGCTAATTTTATATCTTGTGTATGATGTAACACCCCCCCCCCGCAGCCTTAAAATTAGCTTCAAAATTAGGTCTTCAAAAGTCACATGATATGAGAGTATATATGGTGAATCCAAAAGATTTCTCTAAAATTTTGAGTTATACAAGATGGTGCTGAAAAGTTCTCAACCCAATGCACTTCCCAAAATGATCAAACAAAATTAAAAAGAATTTATTGAAAAAAAAAAAAAAAATTTTGTTTGGACAAAGAATTTTTCAGCATTCTCTTGTAAAATTTTAAATGCAGATATTTACTTATGCATTGTTTTTTCTTATAAGTTTTTTTATTATTTTAAATGGAGGCATTTAAAAAAAATAAAAACTGTTCAGTAGATCTTTTAACGAATTGAGGAAAAAATACTATAGCCAGATATTGCCCAAATGGCAAAGTCATTTTGCTATTTTATTAAAGCAACCAATTTTTAATTTCACTTTTCTTTGTTCTCTCTTTATTTATTCATTCTCTTAGAAGATTTGGCAGGGATTTTGTTAGTAATTACAAGCTGTTTGTTCATTTTACATAAGTTTAATTGTGAACAAATAAATGACAAGATGGAAAACTGTAGTGACACGTTTTGATCCAAGATAGAACTTCAGATATAATAACGATTTTATTGATCAACTCAGTCCTATATATAAAAGGGAAAAAAGGGTGGGGAGAGAAATACAACAAAATTAGTTTAGAGCAAAACATCAATGATACAGCAATACCCAATATTTAGATTTTAATTTTGATGTTCAAATTTTGAAATTACAGATTTTTTTACTATTTGTTTATATTGGTATTATTTTAAACTATTTCACATAGTAGGAGTAATCATTTTGTGAGAAAAGGAGACATTTTGTCTGTTTCTAGGTGTAAAGTTTCTGCAGAGGATCATGATATTAATGGATTTTCACTACAATTTTGTCAAAATAAATTGTTTTCTTTTTTAATCAGAACCACATTATTTAAGGTGAAATTATAGTCAGACCTATTACAATGAATTACTAATGCACTTAATGCATTATTTTTTTTAAAAATCTCTCATATTTATATAAGTTTTTATTTAAAATTCTAGATGTATCACCAAAATTTCAATGTAATTCCTGTTATCTAATAAATTCTTTTTGTTTACTTTTCTGTATCATTTAAAAAGAAAATTAATAAAACTTTTCAAAAGATTTCATATACAATAGCCTTTTTTAAATTAATCTGTTTTGGCCAACCAGTGAAGATATTGGTCAATATGCCACTTTGCAAACATCTATATACAATTGCTGTTTAACTTCTGTGGATGACCTGTTTTTGCTGAGCAAAATATTTGTTCTATCACTGCAGACAATTCTGATCCTTGAATAATAATATATTTGAATTTTAAGGTTGTGCTGTCATGTCCTGCTATGACAACAGAAAACTAATCTTGACTGAAAATGACAAAGGGGCTACTGCAATTGATCGGGTTTGAAAAAAGAATGCTCAGAAAATAATATTTGTAAATAATGCAGTGTACTAAAGGTTAAGATATAGGTACCATTTTAAATTTTATACATTAAAGTTTTATGAAACATTATGTCCTCATGTATACTACTAAACAAAAAGAAAAACATTACTAAGAGTTTATTTATTTTTATAATAAAGTCATAATTTGTAAACTTTATATTAGCAATATAACTGACAACTACATTGATAAAAACATGTCTCTTGTATTGCAAAGATAATCTAAAAAGAAGAATAATGCCTATCAAGTTGAATAACTATTAAATGTAATTACAAATATTATGTTTATATATTAACCATAGAACACTAACCATCAATTAAAGTTACACCACTACTAACCATGGCTATATCATACCTGATTTTGAAAATATCAGAAAAAAAAAAAAAAATAAATATAAATCTTTATTTGAAATATTTTACATGCAGGCACTTCAAAATTTGTACTTGGAGTTAACATTAATAGGAACTGAAAAACATTATTTAGGTAAGAAAATCAGGTACTGAAAATTGTAATTAAAAATAGGAAAATTTGTGCTGACTACTATATACCCATGGTTAGTGTTCCAGGGTTAAATGTTAACATTTCATATTGTGTGTTTTAAATAAAGTATGTAATACATATTAGTAAATTCTTTGTAAGTTTTATTCATACAACTTTTCACTTTTAACCTCATCTATTATATGTTCTTGTGTCTCAGAGTATATAGTATAACTTTTACATACTCGATAGATTTGTACATTCCATATAATAAGCATTTATACATTTTAAGCCAAGAGTAATTCTATATAATATGCAATTATAGATTTCATAGAATATTCTTTAGGCTTTTTACGAATCTATGCAAAATACCTTTACAAATGAGGGAATCCTGAACTCCTGGGGGAAAAAAAAAAAAAAAAATAACAAACACATTGAATTTGAATGATTAAAAAAATGACAAAGCAAGGAAAATTTTCTATGAAATAGAAATGAATAAAAATAAAAATATATGGAATTAAAAACAAAATGACATTAAAATATACTGAAATTGTGAAGTTTATCAACTGTAAAAAAATGTTTGATATGATAAAAAAATATGAGAACATATTTTTCTGTTAAATTTCATTCTTGCACAATTAATGGTAAGTCATTAAGATATTGAAAAACAAAGAAATATTATGTTCAGATAGATAAACTAAAAAAAAGGAAAAGAAAAAAATTAACTCTTGCACATTAGAGAAAGTGTTAGAATGTATTAAAACTTTAAACTGCATTAAGTTTTATATGCTGCAAAAAAAAAAAAAAAATTTTTTTTTCTTACATCTTCAGTTTTCTTTTTGACTAAAATTCACTAAATATAATCTTAAACCAAAGTGAAATCCCAAAGGAGTTCTTTCCTCAGAAATAATTCTAAATTTGAAAGTATTTGATTTCTGTAGGCTTAATTTTTGTAAATTAAGAATAAGATAAATATACTTACCCATAATTCTTCTTTGCGTTTTTGTCGTGAAGATAAGACCAAGTGAAAGCCTGTGACACACAAGGTACCCTCAACAGGGAATTCAAAGGGTTTGTGTAGGATGACATTGTCTACTGTCGGACTCTTAATGAACTCAGCAAACTCCATTCCACTTAAAACTGGCTTCTTCCTATAAAGTGTTAGCATAATCAAATATAATAAAGTCAGAATTAACAATACAGAATACTGATACAGATTTTATTAAGAGCAACATTATCTGGGATTGTTTTATAAGAAATGGTATAATTATTTAAAAGATCTAGAATCAGAGAAACATAAATGAGCAATATCTTCTATATAAGAAATGGTATAATTATTTAAAAGATCTAGAATCAGAGAAACATAAATGAGCAATATCTTCTATATAAGAAATGGTATAATTATTTAAAAGATCTAGAATCAGAGAAACATAAATGAGCAATATCTTCTATATAAGAAATGGTATAATTATTTAACTGATCTAGAATCAGAGAAACATAAATGAGCAATATCTTTTGAATAACAGAAAACTGTAGATTATATCTTAGAAAGAAAGTTATAAATAAAAAAAACCTTGTATAGTAGATCATTTTCCAGTAAATGGAAGCATTTATTCAAGTAGTAATACTAAGAGATGATAAATATATGCTTATTATACTTTTTTTTTCAAAAATTGATTTAAATCCTTTAATTAAATAATTTTGTCAAACATTCTTTCTATTATAATTGCTTTATTTTTGGAAGGTTTTAAATTGAGTTTAGATTTTCTGTCAGAAGATGTTGTAACACTCTGTACACTATTCCTTTATTATCAATTCTTCCAAAATTTGTGATTGGTTCTACATCGCTATCAAATAATTTGTGTGGGTAGTTGAGTGTTTTAGTTCTAAACTGAACTGTTGGGCTCTCATATGTTTAAATCAACAGGAGATTCATATTTTTTTCAATTATTCACCCCAAGCAAAGCAATAAAGCCACTAAGACACAAGGGGATACTGTGTGTGAGAAAAAATTATTAAGGAGAGAGAACAATAAAAGAACAAGAATTAAGAAGATAGATGATAACAATTGACATTGTATTTAAATTCTTGAAGATCAAAGTTGATTGGAAAGCATGAACAGTTCAGAAAAAGAAACTCCAGATGAGTCAAAATTAAAATTTGAAAAGCATTTATAAGCAAAACATTCAGCTTTATCAGCAGAAGACATTAACACATCAAGATGAGTGAAGAGGGGTGGGATAACAGACTTACTCTTATTAACATACTATTACAAAGCTGCCATTAGTCATGAGAACCAAACTTGTTAGAGGTTATATGGTACCTCATTCAAACAGAGCAAAGATTTAAGCTCTCTGGGAACTCATTTATAATTATTATGAGCAGACACAAAGAGGATAATAGGAGTAGATAGGTTTGCCTACTGCCTGGCCAGTACTTCTTCCATGTTTATTAAACAGGAGTAGAGTTTTATACTTTGTTTCCTGTTTAGGATATGGTATACCAGCTGCTTTCTTCCATGGGCTTAATGGTTTAACAGTCTTAACTTTTTGGTGATCTGACTAATCAGTAGCTGTGACTTTTTATTATGAGGTCACTGGGTTGGTAGTCTTCTGGTTGCTGCTGATAGAAGCCCAAACTCTTTGGTGACTCTGGTCAACAGTCACATAATATCAGGGTATTTGGAGTGCCATGTTGCATAGGAGTAACTAAAGGATTCTGGAAACAAAGAAACTACACATACAAAACAACCTTTATAAATAGTAAATACGCAAACAGCACAATACTGTCTAAACACATCTGTAAGATTAAAAACAAAAACCAAATCATATCAAAAACAGCATCAGCCTCCAACACTAAATCCAAAAGTTGTAAACTCTGGAGGAGAAATTAGCTATAATTACTTTCCCAGAGCAACACAAACTACTAAAATGATCAGAACTCATCTCAAAATGAAGACATGAAAGCAAATTATTATTATGTTACCAAAAAAAAAAAAAAAAAATCAAAAACTAAAAATGAACAAATAAAAATAAAAAAATTAAAAATCAAGTAAATAAATAAGTAAAATAAATTAATCTGAATGAATGAATAAGTAAATAAATTAAGTAAATAATAAACAAATTAACAGGCTATGAATGCATACATAAACACAAGTAAACATAACAATAACAACCAATAATAAAATAATCAGTAATAAAAAAGTTAATAAAGAATACTATAAAATAGCCACAAAATTGTACTGTGATCTGGAATCATTTCCACTCAATAATGCTTAAAATAATTCAAAAGAAAAATGTTACTGCCTTCCTAAATAACTGTTAGAATAATCCAATAGGCCTACTCATAATGGACTGACCAGTATATATACATAGTCAAGCAAAAACACAACATGCATAGTCTAATGACTACATTTAAGCATGAAACAGACTGATTTCAATGTCCCTTAATATATATATATATATATATATATATATATATATATATATATATATATATGTGTGTGTGTGTGTGTGTGTGTGTGTGTGTGTGTGTGTGTGTGTGTGTGTGTGTGTGTGCACTGAAGTCAACACCAAGAATTAATAGTCTGTTTTATGCTTGAGAGCAAACTTCAAGTTATGTATTTGTGCATTGGCTCAATTTTTTTATATATGATGGTCAAAGGAGCATTATGGGTAGCTATGTCAGATATTTCCAGTTTATTGTATTATCCTAACAGTTACTGGGTTGGCCATAATGGCTATATTTCAAATTATTCTAAAGGCCACAGAGTAGAAATAATTGTAGATCCAAATGTGATTATTTGTAGCTATTGTATGAAGGTTGTGTGAAAAGCTCATAGGCTGACTATGAAGGAGTGATGCTAGAGCTCTGAAATTTTCAAAGCATTAACTTTAACTTTTATTAATAACTGCATTGTTCCTTTCCAGGTAAACTGACATCTGACTGTTCAAGGAAGACCCAAAAGTAGCTTGTAGCAATTTCTATTGAAAATGGACAAAATTTGGCATTGTAGTATTATCAAGTATCTGCAGAAAAAGACATTCATGCTACCATGGTTGTTACATTAAGGGATTATTTGTATTGTAATAAACATGTTAGATTAGCAAATGTTTGCACCATACTTTTTTCACATTTCCTTTAGAAACCCTTTTATTCAGCAGTAATAATACTATAACTAATAAGGCTAGTTTATATATACAAAGAAGACTGAAACATATTAAGCATTCAAGGAAAAGAATAATGTGGCTAGACGTGAATGACTGTAACAAGTTGGCCTTTGTAGCTTAATTTTAAAGGCAGTCTTTCAAGGATAAGAAATACAAGTTCAAATATTCCCTGGGATTTATTCTTTATTTTGGATCCAAACTGCTTAGTTACAATCTAGAAGTTGCAATTAAAAAACACTGAAATTAAGATAAAAAAAACATTACTAAAAAAATTAATAATAATTTAATGTTTCCAATTTTATTTTTATTTGGACTATTTTCCTCATCTTTGTTGTTATTATCACAAAGTTTCAGCCATTGTTCCCTCTGGCTTTCTTTAGATGCTTGTTGATCCAATTTTTGTTTTCTAAAAAAGTTTAGTTTTAGTTAAAATTATCCTTTAAAAAATTACTAAATTTTATCAGCTCATTTTATTTTACTTACAATGGAAACTAATTAAACATGAAATAAAAAGTAAATAAATGTAATAAAGACTAACAAAAACTTATTTGTTTTTGTTTTTCAGAGAACAATAACAAAATTATTTTTAGTCTTTCACTGTTACGTTTAAAGCAGGCATCTTTTTAAAGCAAGCATCTTTTTAAAGCAGGCATCTTTTTCTGCTATATAAGGGAAAAGGCATATTCATTTCCTAAAATGAAATATTTAATGCAATTATGAGTAATTTAAATCATTAAATTTAGGATCAAAAATTTGAAATATAAATAAGCTATTTTTATCAAAAAATCATTCAATTTATACAAATTAAATGTTTAAAATTAAAAAAGAAAGCCCATTTCTGATAAAATATGAGATTTTTCAGGTAAAATTTAATGCAAAATAGCCTGGTCAGTTTTTTAGCATTACAGTTTGACATACCTAAATAGAAATTTATACATAAAGATTTCTTTACAACTAGCAGCTTTGATTTAAAAAAAAAAAGATCATCAAAAGGGGAAATAGTTCAGGATCTTCAATAAAAACTGCAGGATAATGATTTTTTATGATAGAATCGGTTGGAAGTAAGATCTTGAGTTGGGAAAGAAATGAGATTAACAAACATAAAATTCTAGTAAGTTGTCATTGTCATAATTGAAAAATGTTTGGTTGTAATCTAAAACAACAACAAAAAAAGAATGTTAATTAATTAATACTTGATTGTTCAACAAAACCACTTGTTATAATTTGGATACCTCATTAAGCCATAAAATATTTTTATCATTGTTGCTAATAACAAATTTTCTTTTCAGTTATTATTAAAAGTAATAACATGGTCAGATTTTAAAAATACCTACTTTGATAATCTCTAACAGCTTTGTTAAATAATAACTGATGAATTTGTGCATTATCAGTTACAAGTTTCTCAATGTCTTCTGTCAAGTTTCAATTACTTTCTAATTTCTTTTTTCAATTCACTCCAAGCAAGTAGGACACAAGTGGTTACTGAGAGTGAAAGAAAATGAGATGATGTTAGTGAGGAGAAAGGACAATGAAAGAACAGCATTCAGGAAGACAGAATATGGTGATTGGCATTAAATTTAAATCTTTCAAGATTGTAGATAGCAGGCAAACAAGAAATCAGAAGTGAGTTCTACAGGTGAGAAATGCAAGAAAAGAAACTATTACAATAGCACTGACAGTCGCATCTTGCTAATTCAATAGTGAAAGTGTGAGACCTAGTTGCCAATCTAGTAGTACGCTTAAATTAAGGCACCAAGGAAGAAAGCTCATCAGAACAATTACCATGAAAAAGTTTGTTGAAAAGACAGAAGGAATCCACATCACAGTGGTTAGAAACTGACTTAAGTCAAGATGCTAGGTCAGGATCGTTTATATTACAGACCCTTTTTTGAATTTTGTCATATCTTGAGATATATAGTAGGAGCACCAGACCAGAAATGGATTCTGACAAGAAAAAATTATCTGGCACGACACAGTGAACCAACTTTCATAGCAGTAGACCTAGCAATTGATTCAATATTATCATTCCACTTTGTATCATTGATTTGGTAATGACCAAGTTGATTATTTAGCAAGACAAACTTGGTACCAAATATTTTGAAAATGCAGTATTAACATCATAATAAACCAGTTAAAATCATTAACAACTTTACATGGCTGCACAATAATTGGCCTTAATTAACTAATAATTTCACAATTTAATACAGTCTATTAATAAAGTGAGTAAATGATTCAGTGGTTTTGTATTAAAACTTATGTCATAAAATGTTAAGATAAATTATAGCTTTAAGTGTTTGTAAAGTACTTGATCCTTATTCAATGGATGCGGTAAGAAAGACTAAAACCAATTTGTTAATCTAAAAATATTGCAGAACTAAAAAGTTTGTTCAGTTTATTAAGAAAATTTAATTTTTTATTTTTGTCACTGAAAAAACATTCACCATTTTGGTCCACTATCTTCTGCCATCTTTAAGGCAACTTTATAATTTCAACTTCCCAGAACTTTTTATTTTTCTTACCGATGAGTTTCTACAGAAGACTTTTGCAGTCTTTTAAGGAGTTGACATTTTTCTCACATTCAGAGAATTTTTAAACACCAAAATAAATAGTAATGAGAAAATGTGATGTTTGGTGAATATAGATGAGTAAAAATTTCTTGGCCAAGTTGCAAAAATGTTTGCATGGGCATCAAAGAAATATGCAATTTAGCATTATCCTGATGGAAAATTATGCTCTTTTTTTATTAACAAATTCAAATCCATTTTATTGACTTGTAAGCGATCTGGGATTGCAAAGGAAATGTTTGTCGCAGATTATTTCCACGTCACAGAGAATAAATCACTAAGTTCAGACTCGAACATCGGGGGGCAGAAAGAAATGCCGAAAACTCGATTCGCAGGCACTATCTCACAAATCACAATGCATGCAACCAGTCAGAAAAATAACTCATTCTCCAACAAACGCGGTAGCCAAAATACCCAAATTTCTTCTCTCGATTTGAGAACACCAACTGCTTTTATCGACCAAGCGTTTTTTCCATTCATTGACAGCTGGGAGAGGATGTTCAGTATTTTGCATATCAAAATACTTTTATAGCGACTCCTTCAACGGACTTGTTTTTTAATTCAAATATTCCATTTTCAGCATGTCATGCAGAATACGTGCCATTTTGTTTGGTAAGTAATTTTCTTTTTCACCACATTTTCCGTCGTAGAATACACGCGACTCGCTGTCACTTGGTTTGATGAGGTAAGTTACCGTTTTCTTCGGTATATGACTACAACTTACAAATCTATCTGTCTATGTTTCTGACATGAGGCATTATGTACACTATTTACATTATTCAGACTATTGTCCTCATCTATTCTAGTTCCATGTGTCATGTCTAATGGATGTCAGTTATCAGTTATCTCCTTGTTAATTCCCCTCTCCAAGTTCTACCCCAGTGAGTGAAATAAAGGGTTCAGTTTAAAATTCCAACCACCTGAAGAAGGCAGGAGCATACAACGGCTGAAACGTAATAAATATGGCAACAAAGATGAGTACAATAGTCCGAATAATGTAAATAGTGAACTTACAAATGATCTAACTGGATGCAGTACTTGTTTGAATTAATCACTTTTTTCTTTATAAAGAACTCATAACAGAGTAATAGAAAACTTGCTTCCATTCTTCCTGTTATGAAGTAGAGAACTCTCTGGAATAGATGTTGTCAGGTCAACAGTGGGTAGTTTGACTGGCATTCACTGTGGCGTACTTCATTTATAGCAGTACCTCATTTACATACAATACTACATCTCCCTGAACTGAAATGGCCATATTACTTTTGTTGATCTTTGACTTCTTCTAATTATTCTTTGGAATCTAAACTTTCTTTCTTGGTGTGTATCTTGATTTCTTCTTATAGGGGACCTAGGTCTGAATTCATTTTCCTCATCAAATTTTTGGTCATTATCATCCATAGATTGTTCAGTTTCATTACTGGATTCATTAGTCCCCTCCTCCCTTTCATGTTCTTCACCTTCAAATTCTTCATCCATTTCTATATTTCATTTTGCTTCTGCATGGGCCAGTACATTTTTCATTAGTATTGCTGTCTTGTACCCTTTTCTGTACTATAAAGTTCATCTTCTCTGGATAGATTCTTTGTCTTTTTTATACTATACACTTTTGCTTGTTGAAAATGACATTTGTCTACCCATTAATGTGGAATGTGGGGAGACTTTGTAGTCTGCCAGCATGTGAAATTGTCCTATAGCTTAACAGTAATCCTGGCAAGTAACCATATTATCATTAGATGAGGAAAATACTTTTAGTTCCATTTTCATAGTCTGCACTATTCTTTCTGCAATTGCATTTGATTGTAGTTGGTAAGGTGGTGTTTTATACGGGATACATCCAATACACTTTAGTCATGAGCACAAACCTTCCTTGCAAAATTCTGGTGTGTTATCTGAGACCAAAGTTTTATCAACCCATTCCTTGAAAATATTGTCCTTGATATTTATTTTACAGTGGTGGCTTTTCTGCCAGCAACCTTAATTACTTCAGGCCACCCTGAAAATGAGTCCACTGAAATTAAAAATAGCCTCATGGTTCTTTTTCTTTAGGTTGCAAGTGAATTTTGTCAAAAGTTTTTTTTTATTTCAGCACACTTTGGCCACCTTTTTACATAGTGTTCTACATCTCAAGAATATCCTAGCCACCATGCTTGTAATTTTAATCTCATTTGTGTCATTGTTATACTACAATGTACATCATCATGTATACCATTTTGTACTTCTTTTCTTAAACTTTGTGGAGGTATTATATCTCCATTGCATAGTATACCTTTCTCTACAGTTAACTTATGTCTTGATTCTTTGTAAGATCTTTCTGCCATTGAACAATTGCGCCATGTGTTTCTTTTTATTCTGTCTGAAATTCTACTTAACACTGGATCTTGTATGGTTTCCATTCTGAGAGAATTTAGAGGTAACACATCCATTTCAACCCAGTGCAGTATTTTATCTTCTGAATTTTCAGAAGCTTCTAATTTTTACTGTTGAAATTCAGTCTGGATAGTGCATCCACATGTGGAATAGTGTTCCCCTTTACATATATGATACTGAAATCAAAGACGATGAGTTTTATAGCCCCTCTTAAAATTCTAGAAGATGTGATTTCTGGTAATTCCTTTCTGGGGTTAAATATAAACTCTAAAGGTTTGTGATTGGACTTTAACAAAAATTTTTGTCCTTACAAAAAATTTCAAGCTCTTTCTGTGTTCTATACTATTGCTAACACTTCTATCTCAATATTTGATTAGTTAGCTTCAGTTGACATTAATTTTCTTGACAGGTACATTATCGGATGACCTTCTTTAGATAAAATTGTGGCTACAGCATGTTCACTTGCATCGTAGTCAATGTCACTTCTTTTTTTTGGGAACAAAGATTTTTGCAGGTGGTTTTCTTATTAATGCCTTTGATTCCATTTAAATTCTGTATTCCATAATTCTGCAAATAGTTCTATTAGGTTTCTCTATTATTTGTATAAAAATTGGTCATCCCCAAAAAGAAATCTAATTCTTTTTTTATTTTTTGGTGTAGATACTTCTAATATTTTATTTATCAGTTTGTTGTCTAGTGAAATTCCTTTAGATATTTGGTATCCCAAATATGATATTTTGTCACAATTTAATTATACCTATTGTCATAGTAGTATTTGTTTAAAACTTGTTCAGGTTTTTTTTTTTTTATTCCATTCATTTTTTTTTCATTTCATTCATTTTTTTTTTATTTATTATTTTTTACTACAAGCACCTATGCCTATATCATCTTGATATAGGATTATATTTTTTACCTCCTCTGATAGAACTTTTTCAACTGCCTTTCGAAAAATATAGATTGAAGTTTTAACTCCAAATGGAAGACAAGTCCATCATAGTAAGCTTATCAGGGTATTAATTCTAGTGACTTCTTTAAATTTTTTGTCAATTTCTATTTGCTTATATGCCAATTTCAGGCCAGGTAAAGTATTTCATTCCTGCTAATTCATGCTTCGCAATTTCTATGTTAGGTAAGGGAATGAATCAGAGCATATCTGATTATTCACACCTGCTTTGTAATCCCTGTACTGGTCTTTTGTATAGCAATGGTTGAAGCCCAACTGCTGTCACCTTTAGTAACTTTCTCCAATATGCCTTGTTCTACCATTTTCTTTAGTTTTGCAACTACCATGGGTAGAATGTGAATAGGTATTTTTCAAGATTCAAAATAGATCAGGTGAGTATTTTCTTTTAGATGAATACTCACGTTATATCCTTTCAATAGTCCTATGTCAGTTTCTTCTGACTTTATATAGTTAATAATTTCACTGTATCCACTTTTAAAATGTCTATTCCCAGGAGCCCATGATTTTTTTGTACATTCTACAACAGTGATGGGAACAATCTCAAATTGGTTTTTCTCTTGAAAGTTCCTCCAAAGGAGCCTAGAGTTTTGATGACAGATTCATCAAATTGTTTAAAATTAAGATTACTTTTTTTTTTAATTTGGGTTTATCCATTTTTTTTACCTGAAATTTCTTGGGATCAATGTAACATCGCTCACTGTGTCAACCAGCATGGGAAAAGTTACACCATTTAATTTTACTGTTTCTCTACTTTTTGCAGCTGTTCTTATCAAATATACTCTTCTGTATTTTCACTATATTTATACTTTCCAACTTTTCTATTCTTCTTTTGTATCTGCATATAATTTTCATGTTCTTTGTTGCAATATTTGCACTTGATTAGAATTTTAGTTGTGTTGTATGCTTTCACATTGTTTTTATGTTTGTATGTAACATCATACATGCCTTCAATTAATCTTAGAAAGATCAATTCTTCTTCTGTAGACATTTCTCTCGAACACAGTTTTTCAAATTCGCAATATCTTGATGCATCTTTCAATTTGTGTAACTATTATGGTTTCATTTGGGTTCTGTCTATTTTCCATAAATTTGTTCTTTCTGCACTAACCAGCTTTTTTGTTGTATGTATCATGTATCTTTTTAAAAATAGTTGAAATTTCCTCATATGTTAAGTCTTCCAGTATTTTGGGGTACACCATAATTGATATTTCCTTTATGGCTTCACATACTGCTGAAGCCAAAAATAAGTCAAATTTCATTCTTCCCTCTTGAGGCTTTCTTGTCTTTCAGTTTCTTTACCCTAGCCAATGCTGCAAAACATCTAATCCAAGTTTCTATGTGCCATATTTTTATGAAGTAGAGTATTGTCTGGAATAAATGTTGTCAGGTCAACAGATGGTAGCTCAAATGACATATACTGTGGTGTACTGCTTTTATAGCAGTACCTAATTTATATACAATACTACACTTTTTATATAGCATCATTTCTTTTGGATGAAAGTCAGCCTTCACCACAGTTTGTAGTGGTTAATTGAGGGTGTTTCATTTTTCCTCATCTGTGACAATTTATTTAAAAAACAAAATTTGAAAAAAAGTAATATTTTCATGATATTTAAGTAGCAAATCATTTATGTGGAAGCCATACATAAAAGGGACTAACATAACGAAGCAAATGCAAAGGATTTTCAATACTAGATTTGAAAATTTTCTGTATGTTAACTATTTTTAATATTATATAACATTGATAGAAATCAAATCAAGACTTGAAAATAATCAATCTCAACTATTCTACACAACCATAAATTATCATCCAGCAAGCAACATCCAACACAAAATTTCAGAAATCACTTATTGACAGTCAGTCAGTCAGTTAAGTGATACACACTTGGGCGATCATGTACCAAAAGATACATGACTGATGAGGCAGATTTTTTCCCACAGTAGGTTGCCATTTCTTTCTGTGGTAGACTGGTTACCAACCAAGTCTAAAGAAACCAGTCTCTCCTGCTATTTAACCCATATCTGGGAGGAGAAGAGATGGATTCATACCTTTACCATTTGACAGTACCTTCTCCATAAACTGCACAAATGTTTTTATAGTTCCAATTATAATTTTACCTTTCTTAAAATAACAAAAATATATTTTGCAAAAAATGTTGCTTATTTTCTTCTATCTACAATAATAAAATCAATAAAAAAATGCACTAATTTTGATAATTTAAGAAAATGACATAGGCTAACATGAAAAATGTTGCAATACAATCAAAAATGATATTTTTGAATAACATTAGTTGAAAGTAAATGCATCCAATACTATCTAATAATGAAAACAGAATGAACTTATTCAGCTAACAAATAGAAATAAAATTAATATTGTTCCTCTAGAGATTTTTCAGGAGCAGAACATTTTCAAAGATTATTGTTTGTAAAGAACAGACAATGCCAAATATCAACTTTAGAAACTTTATTCTAAGTTGAACTGCTAGTAATTAGATGGCTTTTATACAGAGTGGTTAGTATTGAAAATGGGTCGGTAAAGAGAGTTCATTATTATCACACTGTTAAGCAATTAAAAATTTTTACAAAGTCTGTGGTATACAATAAAGTTAGCTAATTCATTAATTTATACAAACTCATAAGCAACCATAGAGGAATGTTTAAAGAAAGAAAAATTTAAGTTAATTTGCAGCAAACCAGGATATACAGAAGAATCATTTATCTGTAATTTATAGAGTTATTTAAATTCACTATTAGAAATAAAAATGTAATAGTCACATGAGGCAAAATAAGGATTTCTAGAGAGAAAAACTGACAAGAGTAGGAATAAAGTTTGAAAGACCTGCTAAATATCTTAATGTCTGTAACCAGAATTAAACTCAGGTCAACCTTGTTTGCTATCGGCAAGCATTGTTTTTTTTTTTTTTTGTCAGAATGTCCACTTTCACTTCTGGTAATTGAGGTTTATGTATATATTGGATTATATATAATCTAATATATGCATAAACCTCAATTGTCAAAAGTGAAAATAGACATCCTGATCAAAAACAAAATGTGGACAATATCACCATCACTATTTTACCTGTCTTTACATGATATGCCAGCCACAAAGTGATGATCAAGATAACTGGTAATGGGGTAAAATAAAGGGAAATTTGGCTTCATGCCTTTTCTAAGAAGCAGGTTAATAGCAATTATAATCATAACAGGAACCTAATTCACAGCTTTAATTTGAATTCTTTTTAGAAAACTAATAGTTAAAGCTTTTGGCACTGCAGAGTTTTGTCTTGTTTATAGACCACTGTGGGCCATGTTCTATTGTCATAATCTATACTCATTCATTTCAATTGAATACAATCTCAGGGCAGCAGTGTTGTATATATTTACTTCCTCTGGCTCATCATCATAAGTTGATGACTATCTGTACTGTTAAAACAAAACATTTACAACATTTCCATTATTTAGCAATAATTCTTAAAAAATATTCTACTATTGAAGAGGTATTCCCAAACATCTGGGGAGAATATAAAACTTGGTCAAGAGTTTCAATGTTATCTTTGCCTCCTGAGAAGATATGTTCATTTTTTAGTTCTGAAAAGATAACCAATCTATACATTCATATAAGTCTAGACCACATGTTTTTGATGATTTAAAATTCTGGTCTCTACAAATATAATATTAAGATGAAGCATACCAAGAGATTTTCAATCTAAAGTAAATTTTACTTTGGTGAACTCTTTCCAACATATAAACATGTACAAGATCTATAGTTACATTAAGTGGGATTGGTTATAACTTTTCATACTATTAGTTTAGTATTAGGATGGCCAAAGACACATTCCAAAAATTAGGCAGAGTATTATGAGATGGGAGATTTTGTTAGTAACAAAGAAAAGAGTACTGAACTGTTACATACTATCTCTCCTCCTTTATGGCAGTGAATGTAGGATGATCTCCTCAAAGATGAAAAAGAGACTCGAGACAATATCGGTATGGTTCTACAGAAGGATGCTAAGGATACCATGGACCGAACATGTGAGCAACGATGAGGTTTTGGAGAGGATGCAAACAAAGAGGAAACATACTTCACATCGGGAAGAGGCAGCTAAAATTTCCGAGACAGTTAATGAGAAAGGAAGTTTTGAAAATCTGATACTCACCAGGTGAATAGAGGGAAAGAGGGTCAAGGGAAAGCAATGCATGACATACCTAGTGGGCTTAAGCAAGTGGAACAGGGTCTGGGAGAAGTAGCAAAAAGACAAAACATTGAGAACTATAAGGAATAGGAGGAAGTGAAGAGCCATGATCATCTACATCCTGAAGGGACACAGCATATAAAAGAAGATTTATTAATCCGTGTTGTTGGAAACTGATTGCATAGTCTGTCAAATTCAGCTTGGGCAGCTTGTAGTCTATGTCATTGTTGCTATTGATGTGTTTACTGAGAAAATTATCCATGTAGGAAAAAAATTATTACATATTCAGTTGGATGATTCAATAGCCATTTTGAAAGCTGGTTGAGCAAGAAATTTGGCATTGGTTAGAAAACAGGTTACAACTAGTAAAGAATAAATAATAATATAATTGATATATTGCCAATGATGGTAGGTATTTTTACTCAGCTCCTAAAAGGCTATACATTTCTCAGCTATTTCTGAATAGAATGTTATTAAAGAGTTCATAAATATTGATTTGTGAATGCGTTTTGCAAAGTTCTTTACAATTTATAATTGTATTTACTTGACAATGAGAAGTTCAGTAAAGAATAACCGGCTTATAAAAGCATGAAAACAGAAATGTAGTGAAGATTAATTTTGCCAGAGGAAAGAATTGCAGATGATCTAAGTATTAAGAAACTTGTCAGATTGAATCATGTGCATTCTTTTACAGTATCAAACAAAGATTACTTCAACCATGCATACATTTTAGGATGATAATAATTAAGAAATTTATTCTATAAATAAAACGAGATAAATTGCAATATAAGAAAGATTTTTATAAATTTTAGTTTGTGCTTCTGAAAGATGAACAAAATCAAAATTATCTAAAGGCCAACTTCTTTAATATCTAAATATAATCATAGATATATAAATAAAATTAAAAAAGACATTTATATTCATTTTTTTTTTTAATTTTCCGGTGTGGAATATTACAGCTGTTTTGTCCATATAGTGTTAAAAAAGTTTTCTTCTGATTGACTTTCATTCTCACTGCGTGCCTTATCATTGTATCAAAATTGTATAGGTTGACTTTCTCTGAAGTATTATAAAGTGATGACTATCTGCTTTGTTATGCCACAACATTTTAAGCATTTCCATTATGCAGTAAAATAATAATAGACAGAGAACAACACTTGAAAATGCAAACTATGATATCCTTAATAAATTTGCTAATGGGACTACAACCCTGCAATGAAAGGTGTGATCCAGGGTCTCAAACTCTCCATCACAGCAGTAATGTTCTAGTTCCATGTGCTATGCTTTTTTTCTTTTTTGTTTATTTTTTTGCATGTTGCATGGAAAGTTTTTCATTCTTGAGGCCAGTTCTGTCTGGAGCAATGTGGTACTGTCATTGACAAATACTGAACATTATATGTTCTTTTGCTTGTTAGGGGTTATGAAAGTTATGATAGGACTCGTCAGAAGGAATTCTATGGGAATGAAAAGTCCACCTCTACTCAACTGATCTTGTTCTTTAAACATCAGTTTAAAGTCACGATTAAGATGGAAAGGTGGGTGGCTCCATCCATCAGAATTTGGCAAAAGCTGGGTGTGTCTGTGTGTGTTATGCATAACATGTACGGTCCATGGTATCCTACGCATAAATAAAAAGGAATGACACGAAGAAAACAATCACACTAATGAGACACAAAAAGGTGGGGGGCATTTTATTTTTGTTGGTTCCAATCAGTATGAATTGATCATAAAAAAAAAATCACCTCCCCAAATTTATAGAAAAATCCTACATGCTGGGATTTATTGGTTAGGAACAAATCCCAGTATGCATCTGTAAGATTTGTACCTAACCAATAAAAATGGATCACTTCTTGGCCTCATCCTACATATTTATGTTCTTTCTTGTCTTGAATTTAGAACACTATAATCACTTGACTGTATCCTATGTGAACACAGTTCTTACTTTGTTAATTTTTTGCCTTATTATTGTTGCTTCACTGAGTTTTGACTTGCATATATATTGTTTGCTTAGTATTATTTGTCTTGTACTTTTCTTACTTTTTTTTTTTTTTTACTGTTGAGAACTTTGTCAATTTTATTTCTTGAGCATTTTGCCAATTACTCTTAACCATGGGCAATTACTCTACACAATTTTGTTACAACTTATTAGGGTTACAAGATTTTATGTGAAATGCATTTATTATTGACACCTTCATCTATGAAAATTTGATATCATATCAAATGATGATAGAATTCCTTAAAATAATTACTGACTCTCATACAAGCAGGTAGAAGAGATGAAAAAATATAATTTTGAAAAATTATGTTACTACTTAAAAAGTCTTGTCTACTCATAAAAATATAGGGAATAATTTTCAGAGAATATTTGTGTAGATTAGACCTCACATTTGTCAGAATAAAAATAAAAATATTGATTTTTTTTTATGGATTTATAAGTGGGGTTCCTGTTCATAATATAAATACAATATAAAATAGATCCCTGACTTTTTAAAAAATTATTTGTAATTTACAAATATCAAGTTTGAAAGTATGTTTACATCATTGATACCTGCATATTTTTTTAATTTTCTGAATTAATTTTTTTTTTTTACCTGTTTGGGGGAATTATTTTGGAAGCATATGCACAGATATAGGTGAATAATAATGATTTATGTTAGATGAAGAATAAAAAGATAAATATTTTTATTAATTTATGTAAATTTTTGTTCTTTAATAAAAAGGAATCTTTTCGTAAAAAAAAGTTTCAGCTGACAAACTATTGCTTGTTTAAAATATGTATATATGCATTTATTCTTTAATTAAACATGTATATATCTGTTTGTTCTGTAATGACAAAAAATCTTTTTGTAAAAAAATTAATGTAGAAAAAAAAAACTAATTTTACTAGATCATCAATTGCTATTGCTTATTGAAAATAATTTCTTAAAATAAACCACATAAAAATTTATATTTAAAAGAAATTTAAAAAAAAGAGAATTAAGAAATTTGTTTTCCTATGTAGAGATCAATGATGTAAGAAGTTTCAAAATTGATTTTTGTAAATAACTAAATGAAAAAAAAAGGTCAGGGATCGATTTTACATTGTATTTATATTATAAACAGAGCCTTCCTTCTAAAATGAAAAAGAAAAAAACAATATTTTTTTGATTCTGATAAATTCCATGCCTTGATAAGGTCTAATGAATGCTAATCTACAAAAATGAATTCCAAAATAATTTTTCCCTATTTTTATGAGTGACCCAGTTTACTTAATTACCAAAATTATTTTTATACTAATTTAGTACCCATATCACTCCTCAAATAATGGCAATATTTAAGTAATTTTGCAGTTGCATTGTTTATATTTCCTGCAGGAGTAATCTTGTAATTTTTTTTATCTCTACATTAACTTGATTGCATGTAAGAAAAAAAAATTCTACATTTCTAATAGCTTTCATTAAAAAGGTAAAAATATAAAAAAAAAAAAAAAAGCTAATTCAAATTAAAAAAAATAAATAGCAATGTATTATCAGTCTAATCATCCATAAGGGTGGAGCAGGCAGTGGAGAGGGCGTTTGACTGTCATCAGAAGCTAGCGAACTGTATTTATATGACAAAATTACAAGCACTTAGAAAGCAAGTATGTTTTTCTAGAGAATAAAATTAGCATATATGCAAAAACATGGTTGTATTTTATTTTGCAGCTTGAAATAACTCAGATTCAGAAGTCCAAACACCTATCTGCATCTTTTTAACATGACAGGACTTGTGCAACATGACAGGACTTGTGCTACATGCAATCCAAATGAGATAGTGGTAACCATGGAAACTGGTCATCATCATATTTCCACATCTACAAAGTGCAAAACTTTAGGTAGGTATGAAGTAGACATGATCCCAAGAAAGAGAAGTGTTTGTTGTATATTCCTAGGAGGGCATTAGGGATATAGTTTGAGAGCCAAGGGATCAGCAGATTGAAAATATTTGGGAACCACTGCTCTAGAGTCAAAGTCAACCACGGCCCACCAACTAGATGTTCTCTTATTTTGAAATAATAAATTTGTTATTTTTTATTTGATATTGTCATTTTTAAAATAAAAGATGTTTTTTTTATTTATGCATCTAATAGGTCTAAGTACAAACAAAATTATTATTGTAATATATACCAAAAAATGAAAACTAGTTTTTTATTTTAGAAAATATTCAAAATAAAATGTTTACTAATCATAATGAAAGAAGATTATCAAATGATATAAAGTAATTAATTATAGAAAAATATTTATTGAATACAAAGTAAAGCTAAGTGGCTTTTACAAATGCCTATCAGATGAAGAATATTACTGTCCGACAATTTCAGTATTTTGTACAACATATTCTTATAAAAAATCATTTTAAAAGATGAAACCTTCAAAATTTGTCAGTTGTAAATAATTAACATTCCCAGTCAATTCTGATGATAGGAATGGCAAATTCTCAAAGTTTGAATTTCATCATTCTCATTGATTCTTCATCTTTAAATAGTTATTAAAAAGAATTGTATAAAGTTTATGTTTAATCATAACAGAAAGCATTAATATTTTTTCAATAATTGAAAATTATTGAAAAAAAATATAGCTTATCATAGTTTTATATACATTTATGATTTTATTTCAAGTGAGTCTTGCAAGTACAAAAATCAAGCCTATTTCTAAAATGTTTGCTAATCCCTGCTTCTAAAGCAGAGAATTTGAGATCGCTAAGAACCGGGTCTAAAATACTGAATAAGTGATGGACTTTTCGTATTCATCTTGAATGTAAAAGTAGAGCCTGTAGACAAAGCAAAGACTTGCTTGGTGTTTGACTTAGTTATGTAATTCCCAGTAGGGTAAGTATCTATAAAAAGAACAAAAAACATTGCCTTGAATAGATAGATAGATCCTAACAATGCTTATAACAATTTTAGTTTTTTCATAAATATTCCTTACCAAATTATAGGTATATCTTATATGGTGGGAAATAAGAATACATCATAATTCACTTTCCTAAACACAAACAAAGGGTTGATAAGCCATAAAAAACAAATAAGGAGAGAATGAAGTGAAAATAATTATTAGATAGTAATATTTATAACAATAAACCTTTTCTAATGATTGTAAAAGATTACTGGAGTTAATATCCTGAAATAAATATATAAAAAAATAATGGTTATATTCAAGTAATTTTGCATTGGCACAGAACTTATATTTAAATCTTTTATTGCATTTTCTTATGTTCAATACATTCTGGATATTAAAATAAACAACATTCTATTCACCATTATATAATTATAAATTCTACATCATTAAAAGAATAATGATGAGGATTTGTGATATATAACTGTTAATTACAAACACAAAAAGTATATATATATATAATTCTCAAAATGTGTGTGTGTGTGTGTGAGAGATCAGATGTTTATGTGTTTCCACAGTTTTCATCCGATTTCAATGAAATATTTTTGTTTGATAGATAATTCTTCAATGCTGGTTTTGAGTCCAAATTGGCTGGAAAAAAAAAAGTGAAAAATCGAAAAAACTGATTTTTTACACTTTGCACAAAAATCAAAGGCAAAATTTAATGTCTGTAAGAAAAAGAGCATACAATCAATTTAGAGAGTTGAAATCTAATGCAAAAGGTTATCAGAATTATAAAAAAAATATATTATAAACAAAAATTATCGTATATTATTATTATTATGACAGTCTATGGAAGAGGTTCCTTCCTTGCAAGATTGAGAATGCAAAAACGGCCCGTTTCATGCCCCCCCCATTCAAATTGTTACCCCCACCCCATTTAGGGATGTGCTTTAGTTGCACCCAATTGTTGTTACTAATATTGATTTTTGGGTGGGCTGACTTTAAACTTAAACTGCTCCAATTGAACGGCAAAAATTCCCACTAATGGAACACCCAGTCATTGTTGAGTTCTTTAAGGAAAAGTAGACAAAAGGTTGAATTCTTGTGTGCTCTCTTTAGGAAATTTTTTATAACTGCTATTTTATATCTAAGTGGGCATTCACTCTTAAAAATAAAGTGGAAAGAGTTTTTACTAGTGGTTTTTATATAATGAGGTGGTAAAAGTGCTGTTACTGTATTATATGAGAACATCTAATAATAGGAGTTTATTTTTTTGACTCAGTTTGTAGATAAATTTAAGGACAAAAAAAATTCTGTCTTCAACTTTACCTACCTATAATCATTGCACAACTCACACATTCTCATATATATATATATATATATATATATATATATATATATACACACACACACACACACACAGACTGTCCACAAAAAATGTATACACACTTTAATAAAAGGTAAAACTAAAGGGTGTATCCATTTTTGGGGACATCCTCTCTGTGTGTGTGTGTATATAATAAATAATTATACCAGCTATTAATAGATGTAAAATTAAATAATTTAACATAAATTTAACAGAATTTCTGCTAATAAAATGTTCCATATTAGACTATTAAATTAGATATAATAATGTTCATTACTTATCAGTTAGCCTGAGTTGGCCATTATATATATTCACTTCTGCATTGGGAGTGACATGATCATGACAGCCAAAGAGAAGTCAGTAAAGAGCCTTGGATGTCTGTATGAAATTCCACTGACTGATTGGCACTGAGGTAAAGAGATGCATAAAGTCACACTAGATGGATTTTAAGCCATCAACAGAACCCATCTCCCTGGCAAACTAAAGGCTTGGTGCTACCAACATGATTTGCTGCCCCAGCTTCTGTGGCTGTTGCAGGTGTATGATATTACTCTGTCTCACATTCAGCAGATGCAGAAGTGTACCAACAAGTACCTGTGTAAGTGGCTTGGAGTTACCCTCCTGTTTCTCCACAGTGGGATTCTATACCAATGCTAGAAATCTGCAACTTCCCATCTCCTCATTTTTGGAGGAGTTCAAGGTCAGGAAGGTACATCTTCATATGATGATGAGAGACTTAGCCAATGAGTTTATCCCAGGTTACAATTAAATATCAAAACTGGCATCAAATGGTTGGTAGTAGAAACCACCCAAGAAACAGAATCCAGCCTACAAACTAAGAAGATTATGGGGTTGACCCAAACCAATCAAGCTGGCCTGGGCAGCACAAGCAATCAGTTTTTCTCCAAACAGGGCCCAAAGGGAAAACAAGACATGGTGATTGAAGAAATCAGGAATTTTGAGGAAAAGCAGTGAGCAACTACTGCTGTTTCTCAGTCCAAACAATGTGCTTGGACTACCTGAAGTGATAGTGATCTGATAAATTTATCATGGAATACCCTGAATGCAATGGAGCCATTGACAATATCATTCCTATTCCTACCAAATGTGACCAACCTCAATCTGTGGGGTACACTGACACTGATGTATGTCAAAAAGATTGAGGCACTTTACATCATGTGCTCTTTGCATGCCCACAATCACTGCAGATGTTCATATGGCATCATAACAAAGTGCTGGAAGTGATCATGAACTTAATCAGTACACAGTGTGAAGCAGCCAACAAACAGCCTGTAACAGCCAGAGAACCTAAGATCTATTTTCACAAGGAAGGCCAACACCCTGAGCAGAGGACCCAAATAACTCCCAACATAAATCACTGCAATCTGACTGTGTGGAAGAAGAGTGGACATGTCAGGTGCTACCTATTGAGGTTGGGTGCCTTGCATTCCTTGGACAGGCAATTGTTTCCTTGCTTTTGAAGGTGGGTGTAGCAACATAAGTTAA
Organism: Acanthosepion pharaonis; assembly: GCA_903632075.3. NCBI lineage: Eukaryota > Metazoa > Mollusca > Cephalopoda > Sepiida > Sepiidae > Acanthosepion > Acanthosepion pharaonis. Next base: position 1,355,642 of record CAHIKZ030005604.1, read on the forward strand.
ATATAAGATAACACGATATAGAACACTTACTTTTGTTTGACGGCTATCAATAATTGAATCCGACTTCAAAGTACAAGAGGCACAGAGTGAGAGGAAGTGACAGAAATAAGATTAATTGTTTTTTTGGACGAAGATGACAGAACAAAGAAGCCTGTTGTCTATAAAGCTGACCATACCGCACAAAGGTAACAGAAGGAAAGACGCAAACCATACAGAAACATGGCCAGCCGCTGATTGCACACCTCCCCCCTCACTTACACCTCAACTCACCTTTGCTTACTTATAGCAGTAAAGTCTAAGAATAAAATCTGGTGTATTATTAGAAAATTGTTTTATTCATCACTCATTAGTAGCAATTTGCCTGAAGAGTAATTTCCAAGCCACATGCGTTTGACTGAAAGAAACTGCACTCTGTCAACAAACCTGGTGTTTGGTCTGAGCTGCAACACAACAAAGGTCTCATTGGCTGGAGCCTGAAGCATGCTTCACATCATCTCGAAACCACAGCTCAACAGGTATCAAGTTGGATCTGATCAAGATCCAAAATAAACAAAGTTAATTAAAACCATGCTTGCAACACAATGCTACTTCCGACATGAAACACATCTGTTTACCTTCCATTCTACGTCATTGATAATGGTTGCTATGAGCACATTGTGTATTGGTTAATGATCAAAAGCAAATGCTTTTAACACAATGGTGAAAATCTGACTTGCAGCTACATAAAAAAAAAATCACAGAGACTGACACATCTACACAAAAAACAATAACCTGTCCAGTGCCAAAAGCTGCTGGTGGTGCCAGTAATGCCTTAGCTACTGAAGTTGTATTAACTCTCCTAAAAGAAAGTTCAAATACAGAGTAAAGCAACATATTATTTATTTTAGGATATTACATAAAAAAAATGTCAAAATTCGCTACACAATTGCAGTCATGTTTCAACTCATATTACGCTTATGAAGGTTGATTGTCTGATTTGTATACACTTTAATGCAACCATCTGTATCAGTTTTTAATCTAATGTCTGCAATCTGTTTCAGACAATTTCCTGTTATGTCCCTTTTCTAAAAAAAAAAAAAAAAAAAAATATTTCTTTTTCGCTTAGTTTGAATTTAATGTAGATCATTTTCAATTGGTTGATCAAGGTTAAGCCTTGGGCCTATATTTTTTTCCTTAAAAAAAAAAAAAAAAAAAAAAAAAAGAGGTATTTTGCTTTTCAAATTAAATTAATCATTCACTTGCCAGTAATTTACAATTGCCTGAGGAGACACGATGATATGTGTTGAAACACGACTGCAATTGTATAACGATTTTTTACATGTTTTTGATTTAATATTGTTATATATATATATATATATGTAGTGCACAGTGAGTTCAGGGAATAAAACAATGCTTGATGTAAAAGAACAGAGCTAAGATATATATTAAAAAGAAAAAAAATTATATCATTGTTCCTTACTGCAAGATTCTAATCTAAGTTTCATGTGTAAGGCAATCATCAGGCATAAACTGTTTATGCCTAGATGATTGCCTTGTGCATGAGACTTTGAGCAGTACTGTACAGCAAGGAACAACATATATATATATATATATATATATATATATATATATAGTTATGAGGCATGGTGGAGTAATGGATAGCAGCTTGGATTGAGGAATCGGAGAGCCAAGTTTGAATTCCAGTTAAATCCATTACATTCACTTACATGCTAATACTCTTGGGAAAGGTATGAATCCTCTTCTTCTCCCCCCAGCTATAGGTAAATAGAAGGACAGACTGGGTTCTATAGCATTGGATGTCAACTAGTCTAGGAGATGAATAACTCTGAATTCAAAACCTGTGGAGGGTCATTTGGGGACCTTGTGGTATATAGTGCACCAGTTCTCTGTATTCGGGTCTTCAAAAAGTGTTGTTAGTTCTGGATAGAGCCTTCACCACTATAATACATAATCATATGTGCAGGTCTCTGGCTGTGGCTTCCTAGGAATAGAGTTGCTTGATCCTCATATGTTGATAAATAATGGGAGAGTCTAGCATAAATGTGAAGAAATATTGAAGATGTCCTCAATTAAGATCTCTGGGAAGATTCTGTAATTTATTCCAAAATATGAGCCAGCTGAGAATCCATATGATTTAGTTCACATATTCACTTTTCATATTTTCTAATATTTTTCTGGTTACTGGTTGTCTGAATGATCATCATCTTGAGCCGACACTTGACCAGTCTTGAAATGTGTGTACCACTCAGAAATCTTTGTTGAATATAAAGAATGTTTGCTAAAATCCCAACAAAACATTTCAAGCAGTTTGGTAGTAGATTTGTCAACTTTCACATCAAATCTGATACAGGTATGTTGCTTTAATCTGTTAGCCATCATAAAGATCACACATTACAAAAGTTCACTAAATAATTAAACACATATAGATAGCATGATATGTGGATACCAATCAGTTTTTGTTGTGTGCATATTTCTCTTGAACAATACAATCATAACGCATAATCAATTCAATACCACCTGATATTAAGATAGATTTGTTTTGGGATATCCTATAACCAATCCTTTAAAACTCCTTCATTAATATATATGTTCAATTATCAGGTTTATATTTTTAATAGTGCATGAGGAATGCTTCAAAAAATAAAGCCTCTTACTTATTTTCATGACAACAAATACAGGGAGCATAACATCATTGGCTAGAGTAAGTTTTCACCTAAAAAGCGCTAGCTTTCCACATTAAAACCACCAATGACTATGTATTTTGCTATAGTGCTAAACAAGAGAATGTGCAGCAGTGCCCAGAACACATTTTGTCTTTGCTGCCATATTTAAAATGCATACTATGGACTATTCTCATATCTACTGTTTGATTCCCATGAACATTCTACAAGTATCAATGAATGCCAATGGATACAATTTTTCTTCATAAAGGAATTCAGTGATGCCTTACAAGCACTTTCATATAAGACACAAATCTTGTTAGAATGATGCTCAGTTAATATTTGTAACAAGGGGAAAAATTATGGGTTATTGCTGAGAAGATTCGAATTCTAGTGCCATACCATCAACATCTGCTTCTGATACTGAAGTCCAATATAATAAAGGACTTTACTTTTGAAGCAATCCTTTTTTTATAGATATAGATAGATAGATAGATAGATAGAATAATTACTATTAATTGTAGAGAACTGATAAAGCTGTGCTTATACTGTTGGATTTTATTACTACTTTCATTCATATTGAGAGCTTTTTATTGTAATATTTACATCTGTTGCAACTTTTTTTTAATGATTGACATTTTCTAAATTATATTTCTTGTAATTTCACTATTGAATGTAAAAATCAGGCTAGTTTCTTGCATGAATCCTGCTGATTGCCACACTAAAATATGCACAAAATTATAAGAAACATTAATAACTAGTTGAAATAAAAACCAGATATATAAAGAAAATACTAGAAAAGTGGAATAATGCCATTCTTGAAATATGAGTTAGGATAATAAAATATTCAATTAATTATGTAATTCACATCTTTTCAACCTCATGTATAAATTGTTTATGTCAGTTTAATGGGAACTAAATGCAGGAAATAGTCTTTTTATGTAAATCAATAGTTCTAATAATTTCAAATATGTAAAACTACAATTAGATTAAATGATTGCCTTTAAGAGAATGAAAATCAGAGAAAATAGCAGCAGCACACACACACACAAAAAAAAAACATCCAATGGAATATCAGATGTATTTTCTGACACATTAATCACTATATGGGTCATGTTGCTAAACACTGTTTTCTTTAATGCTGAGAAAGTTTTTAATATAATATTAGAGTTAACAAAAATCAAAATGATTTTATAGCAAATATGACTGTTCTTTTGTTACCCCCTAAAACGTGCATATCAAGTAAAGGAGTGATAGTTAATAGAAGAAAAAATAATTGATCGATGCATTAACAATACACTTCTGCCATTGCCAACTGCTAAGCTAGATTAATCTTTTAGAAAACAGGTATTTTCACATTTCTGAAAATAAAAGGTACAATTGATGATTCAATAGCTTGTTTACATTTGCTCTGTTCCTATTCATTTATTTTTTTAAATTTAAATTAAAAACATTATTCACTCTAGTTTTTATTGCTTTTTTTTGTCAATATTTCTATTGGAGTGGGATGAGACAGATCATTTAACTATGGTTCCATAAGCAATTCTGTTGCATAGATATCTTTTTTATAGTCTCCATTTTATTTTTTTTTTAATTTTTGTTGCTACTGTACTTTGCTGTTTAATTAAGATTTGTCTTTTCTTAATTTCTCAAAAAGTAAGAAATACTTAATAGTAATAATAATATTTTAATTATACAAGATAAATCTAATAAAAACACTGACGAGATCTTAATGATTTTTATTTCATTGAAGGAAAAAAAACATGATTGTAGCAAAATTGTTAGGTAAGTTTCATAATGAAATAAGAATTAATGTAAGAATCAATAAAAAAAATTGTCCCTCAAGAATTTCTAAAGACAAAACTATAAATTCTTTTCCTACAGAGTATTGTTAAAAAAATTATCAAATACTGACTAAAAATAACATTTCAAATTTGGTCATTAATAATTAATATAAATAGCGATTATCTTCAACTTAAAGGAGAAAGCTACCATCAAATAACCTATAGCCTTGAAATTTGACAATTGAGGAAAGAAATTTTTAATATACATTTTACATTTTTATCAGCTTTTTATTAATATTTCTACTTTTAATGATTTAAAAAGCAGAATTCTTTCTTACATGTGACAATAGAGTTAAATGTAGAGAAAAAAAACCCTTAAATTACTCATGCAGAAAATATAGCCAATGTAATAGTAAAATTACTTAAATAATGCCATCAGTTTTTAAAAGTACACATAAAATAGTAATAACAATATACCTACAAATATGAATTTGGTATCATTTTCCAGCTCCTACTAAAATTATTTCTTATGTTTTCAATGAATTACAATCAAATATCCTTTTAATGGTGATCTGTTAGTTATAGAATAAGATACTTGTTTAAACTGCCTTTGATAATCAAAATTTTATAGAGAAAGCTTGGGTTTCATTAATTCCCATGTAAGTTCATAATTGTAAATTACAGAAGTGTAAAAAGGTAAAAAAATGATAATGCTGATTTTTTTTTATTACTCCTCACCATAAAACCAAAATCTCTGGGAAAGAGTAACAAAATTAACTTAATTTATCAATTCCTAAAGATTATGGAAATGTTGGTGTGCTGGAAACTAAGGGAAAAAAGCCCCATTACTATATTTTTTTCTTATTTTAAACTTTTAACAATCTTGCTGTCTTCAGACAAAACTGCAGAAGTTTGACAATTGATATGGAAACAATTAAAAAGAGATAATAGAGTGATTATTCAGAGAAATAGTTGAAGTGCTTATATTTTACAATAACAAACTGCACTTAAAATTTAACCCAAAGAAAATATCAAGAATTGAGTTTTTTTTTTATTTGATGAGAAAAAGAAAATGCAATCTTTTCTTTTTATTTTAGGCTTCTATAAAAGTATTGACATTAGCTTTTGGTGAGAACCAAAAAATCTCCAAATATAATGATGTGGTTCGTATCTACTCAACTCTTGATATGCAAAAGTAGTTATTAATTTAACCATTAACACTTCTGCTCAAGAAAATTGTATTAGAATTTATGTTTACTCATAACAGAAAATATCTAATGTGATTTAAAATCAATTATTAAAATATAGTTTTCTTTATATATATATATATATATATATATATATATATATATATATATATATATATACACATACACACACAGTGTACCCATGCCATCAAAATTGACAGCAAGAAGGGATGTATTATAAGTAATATATATTATATTGTAAGTAATTTTCATTTAATCCAAGTACAATTTTTTTTCTCTGTAACAATTGAGGGGAAGTGTGCAAAATAATGATGACCTACCTGCCCAAATTCAAGTTATATTTGTTCTTGAAAAGAAAAAAAAAACTTTAGTTAAATAAAAATTATAAAAGACAGACATGAGTTACGGGCAACATTTAGTCATGTTGAATATTTGTTTTAAGAATTGAACTGTATTTTATTTCCTTTTTAGGGCCAATTAGAAATAAATAAATATAATTAATGTACGTATATGAGAAACAGAAATATATTTATTTATTAATTTTATCTCCATTTTACCTGGAATTTGTCTTTGCCTATAAGAACCAACCTGGTCTACTTTTAAAGGAGATTGTCTACCCTTAATAGGTCAACTTCTTTTGTGATGATTTTACTTTTTACACAAGTTAATAACTTAATAGTTTTTAGTTTATCTTGAATCAGTCAAGTCAGTATAAATAAAATTTATGGTTAATGAAGCGTTACCCTCATTATAATAAGATCATTTTTGTGATTTGAAAGTGAGAATTATTCTGCATGCAAAAGAAAATACATGAATGATTGACTTTTTTTTATGTCTTTTACTTACACACACGCACATATTTGGAGTTTGTGGTTCACTGGACAGACTGACGGTTACTTCATTTTAGCAAGTGGTGATTGTGATTTTAAGCTGAGAATCAGTTACTGGAGTTATTTTTTTTTATAAATACCCAAACCCATCGTCCAAAGATTCCACCATAAATGCATTAAGACAGGCATAATATATTTGGTTCATTACAAATTATTTTTTAATTTAAAAGGTTTTGCTTTTGACAGTTGGTAGGACGTGAAAAGAAAGAATAAGTGATGCTGTGCAAATTTCCTTTTCACTTCAATGCAAATCATATGTAGCCCCTATTCTTCTAATTATCTTCCTCCTTGATACCTTGACTGCATGAAATGAAGTGTACTACTAGATTGGCAACTAGGTCTCATAGTCTTATTGTTGAATTAGCTTGATGTTCTATTCTAATTATTTCTTTTCTCGCACATTGTGGAGGAACTCTTCTGGTTTTTTACTTCCTTACCACCAAAAATTTAAATGCAACATCAATCACGATCATCTGCCTTCCTGATCTCTGTTCTTTTACTGTTTTTTCTTCTCACTAAAATTTTCTCATTCTCTTTCACTCACAGTAACCCCTTGCATTTTAGTGGCATTATCATCTTGCTTGGCGTGAAATGATTAAAAAAAAAAAACAAAAAAAAAACAGAAAAAAAATGATCTTTCTCTAACATATATATACATTCACATACTCATAAAAAATAACAGAATAATGTACTTAAGGATTAGCATGTTGTCAAATCTGAGCACTAAGAAAAGTGTTGTCCCAAACCAAATAAGGACATGCACACACAAGGGGCTGCTGAAAAGTTCTAGGCTTGACTCATTTTTGAAAAAAGAAAATAGTCTTTTAATAACCAAACATCAGAATTTAGAGAGGAAGAGTTCAAGAGACTTGACTATTATTGATGTGTCAGGTGTAAAACTGCAAAGTGAATGGAATAGAATGGCATGTACATTTCACGGCTCAAGGTCATTCTTTAGAGTCTGGTTGAGAACTTTTCAGCACATCCTGTATATAGAGAAATAGATATACATCCATACACACGTAATAAAAGAAAAACTGTAAGAACATTAGAAAAACTAAATAAAAATAAAAAAACTTTTCTTGTCCATCACAAATATTGCTGTCCATTGAATACACAAATACACACGACGACACAAAGTTTGGTAAAGTGATATGCATCAATATTGTATGTAATACATGTCATTCATTATCATTATATTTTGTTTTGATTATTATGCTTCAGGTTGTTAAAACATTTCGTAAGAAATGCCTATATATTCCAAAGAAAGCTTCAATAAGGAAGAAGAATAATAATACTCACAGTCACTCAACTCAACGTTTTTTTAACATGTGTAAATCATGTAATAAATAGAGACAATAATGTATTGGAATAATTGGTTGTTAAGCAAGTGATTGTGAATGTAACACGAATCAATAACATTAACCTACAATCTGTACATCGACTCTTCCTTTTGTTTCCCTATCTCTGAAGGTTGCACATGCTTAGTTGTACACTAGTGACATGTATAATAATATTTGTTTGCCAAATCAAACAGTTAACTGTTACACCCACCCACACAAAAGACGACATTAACAATTCAATTAAATAATAATAATGATTTTTTTTCTCTTTTTTACTGTCTTTTTTTCCTCCCCTACAGCATAATCTTTCTTCTTTGTTAAGGTAAACAGACCAGAATAAACATACAATGATTTGGGGGTCTGTGCTTGCTTGTAGTTGTGGATGGGGATTTGATTGGGGAATAACGTATTTTTGCAAAATAGTAGGTAGATTTTTATTATTTACTCGTGCCATCAGCGATCATTTATTAGTAAAAACCTTAATAACTGAATATCGTCATCATCACATCATCCATGACTTAAAAAAGTAGCAATTTTGAAACGTTAAAATAAAAAATAAAAAACAAAAAACAAAAAAAAAAAACGATTTTATTATGCATATGACAATATTGGTCTTTACTTTCTGTGATAATAACAGGTAAAAAAAATTATGGCAGTTCCTTAGAAAGTTTAAAAACAACCAGGAAAAATGGATAATAATATGAACATCAGTCTCATGTGACCGCCTTGTCGTAAAGCGTACTAAGCAAATAAATGGATAAAAATCACTACAGCGATTTCTATTTTTTATAAATTCTTTTTTATTAAATCTCTTAATTGTTTATTCAAACTTCGAAAATAATTTTCTCAAATAATGATGCTTCTTTTTTTATTTAGAATTTCTAAAAGATTTGCATATTAATTAATTACAATATTTTATTATACATTTCTTTTCATAGGTAAATTAAAAAGAAGCTTTCTTTGTCATATGAGAAAAAGTGGGTAAATTATGGCCATTTGCGACAGAAACGAAGGTCAAACTCAAATAATAATTCATCTCTTTAGTTTAAAAATAGTCATAAATTCGACTGAAGGCCAAACATAAAAAATAAAATAACTTATAGTAAAAGAAAAGAAAAAAGTGTACTGTAATCGTTCATAAAAAAACAATAAAAAATAGATGAAAAATGTATATTTTATAAAGAACAATTTTATCAAATAAAACCTCAGTTATCAAAAACAGTATTTTTCTTATTCCCTTTTTTTTTAGAACAGTTCTCCATAAGGAAAACATTTTTATTTGGTGATCAAAGTAATTAACAAACTAAATGAAACAAGTTTAAGAGAGAAAGGAAATACTAGACAAATTAACCCAATCTTTATGGATAATTTATTTATTTACAGAATGGTGTAGATTTTTTAAAAATAAATAAATAGCAGAATTTAATTTTGTTTGAAGCTGTAAAAAAAAAATAAACTAAAACACCAACAGGATTTTTTTTTTTCAAAAATAGTTTTCTCCATCAATGAAGTACAAAAAAATGATTTAAAAATTATGATCGCTAGAATAATTTAATAAACTTTTCTTTTTTCCGAAAGGGATATTTAATTCAAAATATAATTTAATTTAAACTCATGATTTGCTACAGGTTGGATGATTGTCATAAAATAATAATACACACGAACGAAAACGACCAAGAATCGAAAAGATACTATTCGACATGACTATGTCAAACTATACCTCGACATTATATTTCTATAAAATAAAAATACATCTGTCCTACTCGGTTAGGAAAAATAAACATAAACATTATTTTCATTTAAAAAGCGTTAGAAGTATAAATGAAATTATTAGAACTGTCAATCGTGTTATTTTTCTTTTTGCTTCTACAAATCGTCAAGTTAGCAGTAGTAGCATCACTAGTACACACTTGTACAACAATGTTTTACAATGTATAAATAAGGCAATTGGTATACATTACCTGTAAACGAAATGGTTCTAAGTAATTGTTTTACGTAGAAAATGCCTGATCGAGGCCACAATGTGCCAATAAACGGCTGTTGGGCGTTTTGTTTCTTTGAAGGTTTTTATTTAGTTTTCCCTAACGTTTTCTGGTCCAGCCAACAATAACTCCAGCAGACAGTCAATACAGAACCGCACAAACTGAACGAATAAATTTTAATGATATTCAAATAATTAAATAAATAAATAACGAGATTGCAAAAATTATTTTTTATAATAAAATATTAAAATTAAAAAATAAATTATGACGATTAAAAAAAAAAATTAAAATTAAATTAATATAGAGATCATACAGTGAAAAATGACAATATTGCTATTATTATCTCCCTTTGATACTTTCACTTTGATCATTTTAATTTGCTGACTTAATGACAATGTCAAAATCTGAGAACCTGCAGTGTCAAATAATCACTATTTAAGAAGTAATGAAGGCGTTTACAAATTTTGGATACTTGAATTCATTTTATTAGATACAGATATATCTTGTAAACGATGGTTATGTGTAGGCGTGTCGTTAATCACACCTTCACAGATCACTTCATCTCAACAATATTGCAAGTTAGCATCAACAAAGCAATATTCAGTTATATTATTTCCAAAAATGATATAGTTCAGTATAACAGTAACGTCAGATTTCCATTAGAGCAAGAAATTAAATCAAGCTGAAAATGTACACACAATTTTTTTCTAAATGGTAAAAAAAGTAATACAGTCTTTATATTCATCAGAGCTTTCTAGAAAAGATCCAATGAGAATGTATCACATTCCAAAAAAAATGTAAATCAGAAACTTAAACAAAACAAACAGAAAACAAAGAAATGAAGATGATAATATGTATGTATCAATTCAGTGCCAGATCCTGAATTATGAGCATGTAGTGTTTGTCTTTAAAAATCAACATAAACTGTATAAAAATTTTATAATAAAAAAAAATTTTAATTATATAAAAATAATTAAATAAATAAAAAAAATACTACGAACTAAGTTTGTTTATTGCACTTCCCTTTGAAGGAAGAGTATAAAAAATTATATGATAAAAACAATATAAATTATATAAAAGATTAATAAAAAGGTGAATATAAAAAAAATAATGATGCAATAGACTAGGTTTGTTTATTTCATTTTCTTTTTTAAGTAGTATATAAAAAGAAAGTTAGATGGTTAATAAAAAATAATGACTTGAATAAATTTGATGTGTAAAATTTTGTTTCCAAATTTGTAAAAAGGAGGCTCAAGCCTTTATGGTCTGATGTAAAACTATAAAAATAATGTCTGTGAACAGGCATAGTTTAAAAAAGAAACATTTTGTGGTTTTTTTAATCAATGAGAAAGATAATTTCCACCTACATAAATTTCATACTGAGATTAGATCTGAAGTTGGTTTTGAGGTTATTTAAAAAATCAAATTGGTTTTAGGACCAGAAGGATGCAAATGACCAAGAACTGTTTCTAATAATAATGATGATGACACTGCAACCACTGCTACCAACAAGAGAAAGAAAGAGATGAAGAAAGGTAAAGAAACTGAAAGTTAAAGAAGCTGAAAGAAAAAAAAGATTCTTAAAATTAGAAGCATCAACCCTAATGTTGAACTTTATAAAAACAAAAAAAAATGAATTTTATCTCAATATTGTGGTTCATTTAAAAACTGAATGATTGTTTAAATTCCCAGTGACAAGTGTGAATTTGCCAAGATTTTGACTGTTGAAAGTATGAAAGTAAGTAAAAATTTTGTTGAAAAATTTATATCAGCTTTTATAAGTCTAAATTTTTTAATTAGTTATCTTACCTTAATACTAAGGTGTACAGAGGAAAGATTTGTGCAAACTTATTTGTAAACTTTGTATTCTGTTTTATTGTCATTGTAATAAATGTTTGTTTCTTTCAAATTTCACATCAGAGTTTGAGTCTTGTTTGTTTACACTCGCACCTTATATAATATTTGTGACAAGAGATGTGACATTGTATTTTCTCCTCCTCTCCCAATAAAAAAATTCTTTTAACTAGGATTTCTTGGAATGAACAAATTAGACAAATTCAAATTATAACAGATACATTATTCTATTCATTAATCAGTTTCAGACAAAATAAAAATGTTTTCTTAATGAAAATTATGAATAAACTACAATATCCCTGCTGAGTGAATACCAACTTAAAATAAAATGTAATTTAAAGTTTTTAAATTATACACCATTTAAAACATATATCAAATTATTAATTTGTAAAATTTCCTCTTAAGTCTTGCGATCCATCTACACAGGTTTTTGTTGCTATCCAAGTGTCAGATTCCAAACATTTAACAAGATCAATAGCAACATATTTTTTAAATGAAGCCTATAAAAAGTTATTTTCTGGAGGAAATGTAGAAGCAGAATGTTAGTTGAAATAACATTTATATATTCTTTTCGGAAATATTCAATACAATAAAATGTTCAGTTTTCCTTGCAGTGAAGTTTGTTTTATAATGTAATTAAGTGTTCTTACTGCAGTGTGAAATGTGTGAACAGATTTATTTTGACAATCCGCCTAATGTGTTTGTGAGTTCATAGACAAAGGCTTAGTAGGCAGTTGCTACTTAATCACTTCTATTGTGTGCGTGGACAAGGCCTTAGTCAGCAGTTGCTGGCTGTCTGTCTTCCATTATGTATGTGTAGGTAGGTACATGTGTATGTATGCACATGTAGATCAAACTGGCCCTCAAAATTGTTTTTGAACCTTGAGAAGCAGTAGGCTCCTATTTTTATATCCATAAGGGAGATCTAAAATCTAATTTCACATAGTTGTGTGAACTTTTTGAATACAAGGTTTTCATTGGTTAGAAAATAATTTCATACTGGCTTGTGAAAATCTTTTCCTTGAATTTGTGAGAGTGGGGAAAGGAGTTATTATTGTTGTTTTCTAAGTGGTCCAAAAAGTAACACATAGTATGTTTACAACTATGTCTGCCAAGTATTTTAGCTAAGCCTTTTTCTGTTAAATATTTGTGCATATTTTGTGTCTATAATTATGTGCATGAGGTACAAATAAAAAACGATGTATCATGTAGTCAGTTCAAACAGTCCATGTGTAGCAGCCAGATGTAACAGTCTGAGTTGAAGTTATTAAGCAATCTTCCTCTGTTTTATTTATTCCCTGTTGTATGGAAACTGTTTTCATTAGAAGAAACTGGAGTAAAAAGAAAAATTATTTTTTTAATCCATGTAACTATTTCTGGAATAAAAAAATTCTGAATTTACACTTTATCAGCTTTTTTCTTTTTCTTTATTTTTCATTGTGGATGAGTTGAATATTTTTAAAAAGCCAAAATTTTAACCCTCTCAACCTTCCACAAGCAAATAAAATTTATAAAGAGCACAGTTATAGATCAATGTGCCATACCCTGTTGTAACTTCAATTTGTGGATACTTAGTCAACTCAAATTTTGGTAAAATAATCTCACTATCAGAATACTAACAGTAATAAATAAATAATAATAAACAAATATTTTGTAATAAATGCAACATTTTATAAAACAATTTGAAAAAAGAAAGGTCCTATTTTCATTTATATTGAAAAATGTATGTATTTGCTTCATATAGAGTTTATAAGTGACTCATATATTTGTTTCATATAGAGCTTATGAATGAAGTTACTACCATTTTATAGCCAAGTGTCTGCCTTGACTCCAGCTTTCTGTGCATGGACAAATTACTGTCTGTGTGCAAGTAGTCTGCATGTGTGGTTGCTGTTTATATGGACTACTGCTGTTTGTGAGTTGTGGTGTTTGCAAAAAATGATAAGATTTGTATGTGTCTTCTATTCAATAAAATTTTATTTTGCTAAATTAGGGATAATGGCTCTACAATTTCTTTAACTCAAATGAAAGTGCTCACTTTGAAATCCACAGGTCATGTGACAAAAATAGGCCTTAATTCTATCCAGTGCCGTGCACCCACTTCTGAAATACCACCCCAAAATACCAGGATCATAAAACATATTTTCTGGTCAATCAGAAAAAAAAAACACTCAGTTTTTGCAGCAACTGTTTCTAAGTCACCCACCAACTATAAATCCAATGCTGCTTTCATCCATCAAAACAGATCCAATCAGATTGGCAGTAGCTATGGACTCCATGGCAGGCAAACTTAATCAACAGTGGCACCAAAGTGCTTCTACCAACAGTGATGTCTTTGGCCAGCAATGAAACCAAAAGCTGCAGCAACAGAGACATCACCCTCCACCCTACAATGTGATAATTCATGGAATATTTTTCTCACGAGTCTATCTCACTTGACTATATATGTGTGTTGTTTCTCTCTATTTGTTTATCTTGACTACTATCTTGTGTTTCACCCAGAACAAATTTTCAGTCTCCCATGATTGATATACAATATCCCAGAACAAGCAAACAGCCATAATGTATATCACAGGAAATAAAAACTCTTTTACTTATCTCAACCACATCTTATGTCCATTTGTTGCTTTGCCACTTTCACTTTTTTCTTGTTTATGGTAATGTTGTTGTTACAAATGCCTTAGTAGTGTTTGGAAGTTTTCTGTAAACCAGATGTGGAGGACTTAATTTCTGTATTATAAACATTTAATGTTAAGTTAAAAAGTTTAATATAATATCCATTAATAAATGAATTTATATAATTTCATGTGTAATATTATTGTTGTCCAGATATTAAGACCACAAGACTATAAGATTATTTAAACTTCTCCATTCTTTGTCAATTACTGTTAGCAAGTTGATGTATGACTTTTGGGGTTTCCTTCAAATGTGTATTCTACCTTCTTCATGGTGGAGTAATGGATAGTGGCTCAGATTGAGGAATTGGAGACCTGAGTTTGAATTCCAGTCAAATCCATTACATTACTTGGGAAAGATATGAATCCTCTTCTTCTAAGCAGCTATGGGTAAATAGCAGGACAGACTGGGTTTTATAGCCTTGAATGGCAACTGGTCTATCGCAGAAAGAAATGGCAACCTACTGCAGGAAAAAATCTGCCTCGTTAGTCACATATCAAAAGATACATGATTGCCTAAGCATGTATCACACATGGAACATAACTGACTGACCTTCTTTTCCCTCTTTAGTGGGGGCTTATATATCAACCTGTCAACAGCCATCCCATGTGTGCACATCCTAAATGAAGTCAACCACCTGTCAGGCTTTCTTTTGACAGTGGAGGTGTGGATCTGCACCTGCAAGCTAGGAGGTTATCTTTTAAGTCAACTTGATGATGCACCTGGCTTCTCTGACAAATGTCTGTAATACAAAGTACTAAGTCTATTTTAGTATCATCTGAAGTGAGTTACATACTACATATATGCTTCAGCTGAAGTGTCACAGTACAAGTGTGTCACAACTAGAGATGTCACAAGATTTTAAAATTTAAATACCAAGATGGACTAAAATATGTTATAATTCTCAATAAGTGTGCAATATAACATTAATGGTGATTGTTTTTGCATAAATCGCAAATTTTCAATTAAAGCCAATTTAAACCAAATATCATTTTAAACGGCTTTTTTATTTTATAGTTGTCAAGTAGCCTAGTGGTTAAGCAAACCAGAAAACTGAATTTTAACTGAGACTGATTACATTTTTCTTGAGAAGGTCATGAAACCCCTTATCTTCTGTTCTGCCCTCATTGTCAATTGTCTATAAAAAATGTCTCATCATTAGCATGCCACAATGACTGATGGAGAAGAAAGTGAGTGAACAAACCATTCTCTCATTACTTCCTTACTTACCAAAGCAGTATCAATAAAAAGATATTGTCTCTATAGTCAACCTTGACAGAAGTCTAACCATCATTTATATGAATAGTACTGTTATGTTTAAATTATTTTTAAATGTCATGGATGCAGAATTATAAAAATATTGTTGGGTTTGTAGTAGAATTGTTCTAGACAATACCTATTGCTTATCAGTAAGCTTCAGTATACTCAATATTTACCCAAGCTCCCTACAAAGTGGGATGTGGCACAAAGCAGGTTTAACGTAGGACTTTCCAAGCCTATAGGCTTGAGCAAGAATTCCCTGTAGACTACATATACACAGGGGTGGTCTACCTCCCCAGATAAGACTCTGCCCTTTCAGCATAGTCTCATATGGGTTCCTCTTTGCCTGGAGGCAGAGAAGTTGATAAGCAGAGCCAGGCAGCAGACCATTTGACTCCTTCAAGCTTTAATATACTCTCTATTTACCAACTTCCCCACAAGGCAAGGTGTGGCACAAGGCCAGTTTTTAACATGAGGCGGTCCGAGCCCGTAGGCTCAAACAAAAATTGCCCATAGATACACAGGGTCAGGTTTGTCTACCTCCCCAAACAAGACTCTGCCCTTTGACATAGCCTCGTCTGGGTTCCTCTCTGCCCAGAGACAGAGAGTTCGACAAGAGAGAAAGAGAAAGCCTCCTCCTTTAATATACTCTGCATATCAGCAGAATTCTCCTGAATATATGTGTTCAGGACAGATCCACTAATGGGGGGGATGAATCATACTACAGGGTTGACATTCCTTCCTCTTACCCAATTAGTATACATCATGCTTGGCTGGTCATGTGACCCTTAATGACCAATCAATGAATCCCTAAACTGAGTAGAAAGAAAGAGAAGACACTTCATAGACACATGGGAAAAACAACTTCTTGCAACATGTCATGCTAAATTTGTGAGTAAGGACAGACGTTTGTAATATTCACTAGCTTTCCTCTTCAGGGTCAGATAGAAGGCATGTTACACATTTCTACACTTTGTTATCATGTTCTCTTTCTATAAAATAAAACCTTCATTTATGTCCTTCTGACTTCTCTCTAGCTGTCTTCATTTATTTTTTCTATTTCGATAAATATCTGTACCTATTGCAGGTACTATCAAAGCTATGCACATATATTTGGTAAACCCAACATTATCAACTAATAAAAAGCAGTGTTTATCACATTGTATTTTCTTTTTAATGTGTTATTCATCTCTCACATTCACATAAAGACAGAGTTAGGTACCTAAAACCTGACCCTTGATTGTGACCAATTTATAGAATGGTTGAAAACTAATGCCTTTAAGATATGTAGTCAATATAGTTCTGTCTCAGTAAAGTTTATGGCAAAAGCATTTCACTTCACATGACCTTCTTTCAGATAAAAAATATGACTTTTGTTTCTCTGCTACCAATGTGTTAACAGTTATTAGTGAATTTGTCTATCAGGCCTTAGATAAGATTAGAGGAGTCTTGGGCTGTGGCTTTAGATATATCAATGGTGTTTGATAGGGTTTAGCATGCCACAAGCTCAAAGCCTATGGTTTCTCTGGTCAGATATTTGACAATCCAATCATTCTTAACAAATCAGATAATGATAGTCATGTTGAATGGAAATGCTTATAGATCATTTCAGATTAATGTAGCAGTCCCCTAGTGCTCTGTCTTTAAACCTACATTGTTTCTTCATCAACTTTCCCAGGGTTATCACTTCCAAACTAGGTATTTATGCTGATAACACAACTATTTACTACTGTCTTAATAATAAGTCTGATAGGGCCAACAAAGTAAAACTAACAGCTGCTTTTAAAAACAACCTAAAATCAGTTGTTAACTGGGGCAAGAAATGGCTTGTAAAATTTAATAACTCTAAAATGAAACTGCTATTTGTTGAAACTTGACTAATGCATGGAATAATAATGCAACACAAAATGTACTTAGAACAAAATGTATTGAAACAAGAAAGTGTACACAATATTTACATATAGTCTTTTGTATATTCCTGGGAAGACCATTCCTGGAGAATGTGTAGACTTAGTCGCAGTCGGGCAGAGTCTCTGGATTGAATCTCTTGATTCCTCCCCTTCTCTTCCCGGTACCAACCATATTTATATGGTCAGTACTCGACTATGCAAATTAGGTGGATCCTACCACAACACCCACCTCCCAAGCCTTGGAATTCCTTTTGGATTTCCAAATGGCTTCCTATATGGGTTGATGATTATGGCTATTTCTTTGTAGATCCATTTGCATACTTCATATGCACATGTTCATCTGCTTAATTTTAATATTTTTTCCGTTTTGGATTCACGTCCAATGGGTCCGTGAACTTCCGTTTCTTACCGGATCTTCTTGGTTCAGGAGTATTCTGTGGAGGTTCTACTTGAAACATATCATACATTACATCAATGGGATCTTCCTCCTCATCCGGTATACTCTCTTCATGCTCTATAACGTAACATTTTTTAACTTGGTTCTGGTGCCTTTTATGAGTATTCTTCGGCCCTTTAATTATGTAAATCAGGTCACCGATTCTCTTGTCCACTATGCCTCTCTCCCAGAACTCAACGTTGTTTTTGTAGCACTTGAAAAACACCTTCTCTCCGGAGGTGTATCTTTTTCTCACTGTATACATAGTATTCTTTACTCTATTTTTTCCTGGCAAAAGCTTGTCAAACACTGACTTAACTTTCCTAGCGAACATTAGTTCAGCTGGTGCCATGTTTGCGTGTGTTCTCTGGTTTGGCGTGATTCTGTATACTTGTAAGAATTGCTGAAGCGCCTTTTCCGTTGGAACTCCTGAGGCTTTCTTCAGAGCGCGCTTTAAAGTATCGACAAATCTTTCTGTGAGTCCATTGGACCTCGGATGATACGGCGGCGTCGTTATGTGGTTAATTTGATATAACTCACAAAATTCCTTAAATTCTTCAGAAGTGAATTGTGTACCATTGTCACTCACAATAAACTCTGGCACACCGAACCGTGCAAATAGTTCATGCAAAAAAGTTGTTGTGGTATTGGACGTAGACTTTTTGCAGCGTAGTACTTCCGGCCATTTTGTAAAACTATCTACCACTATTAAGTAGTAATAATCTTCTACTGGACCAGCGAAATCAATGTGTAATCTTGTCCACGGATGATCTGTCTTGGGCCATGGTTTGTGTACTATAGGTGGTGCCTTGGCTGCTAATGCACACCCTTTACATCGATGAACCATGTTTGCGATATCCACATCCATTCCTTTCCAATATACAAAGCTTCGCATTAAGCTTTTTGTTTTATTAATACCGGGTGACCCATATGAAAGTCCCGTAGTATTTTTTTTTCTGCAACTTTTTGGTACTACTACTCTCTCACCATATAATAAAACTCCGTCACCTATTGAATAAATCTCCTGCACCTTTTGGTCATTTGCTACCATTTTGCTTTTTATTTCTAAAATGAAATCATCGCTTTCAGCTTCTTTTTTAATTTCCTTTAGTGTAACCGGTAGCTTTCTTACAATGTTGTTTACCATGCTTTTCACCTCATAATCTACTCTGATATTTGCAATAATTGATTCTTCGAATCTTTCTTCTTGACTCGGTACGAGTCTTGATAAACTATCCGCATGAATTATATTTTTGGATGATAAGTGCTTTATGTGAAAATCATAATTGAGAAGAATGGTTCCCCATCTCAACAGACGATTTGCCGTATAAACGGGTAACCCTTTCTTTGAACCAAAAATAGTGATCAGAGGTTTATGATCCGTTTCAAGCATAAAATGTCTGCCGTGGATGTATCTATGAAATTTTGTTATGGCATAAATGATACTCAGTGCCTCTTTTTCTATCTGGGAGTAACTTCTTTCTCCTGGAAGCAAAGTTCTCGAAGCATGTGCAATTGGTTTTCTAGAACCATCTGGCATTATGTGTTGAATACACGCTCCTATCCCTGTATGAACTAGCGTCACTTGCCACTACAATATCCAGTTTTGGATTGTAATGGGTTAAAAAGAGGTCGGACGTAAGCATTTTCTTTATTTCATCAAAGGCCTTCTGACATTCTACTGTCCATTCCCATGCCTTGTCTTTTTTAGCAGTTCATTCAACGGAGCTCTTAAATTGTACATTCCTTTAATGAACGCTTGATAATAATTTGCAAGCCCCAGAAAATTCTGTAGCATCGCCACATTAGTGGGCGTCGGCATGTCTCTAATCGCAATGGACCTTTCCGGATCTGGACATCTGCCATTTTTGTTGATTATGTGACCTAAATACTTAATTTCCTCCAAACCAAATTCGCACTTTGACTCTTTGACTTTAAATCCAAAGTCCTGAATCTTTTAAATACTTCATTGGGATGCTCTCGATGTTCGTCGACGGTTTCCTCCTTACTATGATGTCGTCTAAGTAAGCGCACGCAAAGTCTAAATCATTCAACATGACGTCCATAGTTTGTTGAAAAATGGCTGGTGCCACTTTAATACCAAAAAGGAAGCCTGTTGTACTTGAATAACCCTCTATGTGTGTTTATCACTAGTAACTTGAACATTCCTCTTCGACGGGAATTTGGAGATAGGCATCTGATAAGTCGATTTTTGAAAATATAACTCCACCATTTAGCTTGTTAAAAATCTCTCCGGACTCGGTAACGGGTAATGGTAGTCATAATTACCGAGTTCAACCCTGTCGAAAAAATCGACGAAGACTCTGATTTGGTTTGATTTCTTTTTATGCACACAATCGGCGCAGCCCATGAATTAGATTCTACTTTGAAATAATTCCCATTTTTTTCCAACCTATCAAGTTCTTCGTTAATTTTCTCTACACTTGCGAAAGGCACGTTACGTTTCTTTTTAAAAATTGGCATAGTATTTTCCTTTAATTCAAATTTGGCTTCAAACTTGTTACATCTTCCAAGACCAAGTGTGAAGGTTTCCGGAAACTTTTTCTTTAATTCCTCTTTAATGTCCTGTCTTGTTTGCGTATTACTTTCTACTTTTCTGCAGAATGAGTTTAACGGTTTATCCCACAATTCGAATGTTTCAATAAAATCTGTACCCATCAAGTTTTCTCCATTTTTCAAAATGAAAACTTTTATTTTTTTTAACTATCCCGTTCAATTTCATGCAAGTACAACCTCGCCTTCGAAGTTAATTTCCTTTCCAGTTACCGTTCGAGCGCATTTCGTTGACTTCATTATTGTAGGCCTTTTTAAAATTTTCCATGTTTTATAGTTCATTATTGTTAAATCTGAACCCGAATCGAGTTGAAATTTGATATTCTTTTTAAATATTTCAGTCGTCACATACTTCCTCAAATCACTATCTGATTTGATATTTGAATTTGTTTGTCTAATTCGGCTATTGACTTTTTTTCGTTTTACAACACGACCCTTTAGACCATTCTTTTGGCACACGAAACATTTTTATTTCTATATGGGCAATTTACCTCCCAGTGTCTTTCGTTGCACCGTCTACAATTATATGGTGGAACCTTTTTTTCTCCTCGTTCTTTTCATTTAATTTTCTTGTCTATTTTTAAAATACGCCGAATTTTTACTCCAATTTTTTCTGATGGGTAATTTGACTGTTTTTTTTAATTTTTTAATGTAAGCAATGCCAGCTTCTTCGATTTTTTGAGACTCTTTCTTTAAACTTATATATATTTGTTGACTCCTCTGCTAACTTTTTGCAGGGTAAGGTTTTGTTCAGATTCGAGTTTAGCCAAAACTCTACGTCTTATTTCGGCACTCTTACTGGATACCAGTCCTTGAGCAAAATTAAACACTTGAATTCTTCAACCGTAATCTCTGCCAATCTGAAATTGTCACAATGTCTATTCACTATAGATGCATATGTTAAGTAATCCTGATCGTCGGATGTAGCGACATTCATGCATAACCATCGCTTATGCCAAAGCGACATATTTGCTCCAAACAACTCCTTTAGCAATTTCACTGTTTCCGAGAATTCCAATTCATTTGTTCTTCTCGGTAGAATAAAATCTACAAATTTGCTATGTTCCGCTGTACCTAGCTTTCTTAGTAATAGACTGACTTTTCTTGAATTCGACCAGTTTTCACAGTCTGTGTAGAAAATATCTTCATATCGTTTAAAGTACGCTTCAAACGTTTTTCCTTCGTCTGGTACATAGTTGAAAGTTTCCAGCGCATTAAATATGATGTTATTAGAATATGAAGAATTTCCCTCATTTGCCTGATTGTTGTTTAATTTCTCCAGTGTTAACTTTTGAATTTCTAAAACCTTGATCTGCATTTCTTCCTATTTTCCCAGTCTTTCCTCTTGCTTTTCTTGGTATTTTTGCTGTCTTTCCTTTTGCTGTCTTTCCTCTTGCTTTTCTTGATATTTCTGCTGTGCTATTTGTTGTTCCCTTATTAATAAGGCAAACTGTTCACTTTGACGTTGCTGACTCAACTGCTGGGCTTTGAATAATTCAGATATGACTTTGGATAATTCATCCATCTTTAGCTGATAGTGTTCATGCAACAAAGAATATACTTTTAATTTGAGTATCCACGAATATAATATAAGCTAACCAAAAAAATCGAAACAACTTACGACTTTTTTATTTTATGTCTTGCTTTATAAAATATTGTTGAGCAAAAAAAAAAAAATATTTTTTTTTTTTTTAAAAAGTTCGTTACCTTTCAAAGTCGACACGGTGTATTTGTGCGCCTTTTAACTCCATGCATGTTTTTGTAGTTTTTTTTTTTTTTTTTTTTTTTTTAATTCACCGTTATTCGTTCACGCCACCTTTCAGATTTTTCTGAGTGAACGTTTCTTTATGTTTTGTCGTCCTTTAACGAGTTCTAAATATCCAGAACTTCAGAATCCTTTGCCGTTACATTAGATGTTGGACTTTTAATTAATAATTTTTTCCTTCAGCCTGGGTTCTTCACAGACTTGTCCCAATTGTTGAAGGCTATCAATTATCAATTTTTTTTTTTTTCCGTAAAGTTCTTTCTACCTCGTCGCCATTGTTGAAACTTGATTAATGCATGGAATAATAATGCAACACAAAATGTACTTAGAACAAAATGTATTGAAACAAGAAAGTGTACACAATATTTACATATAGTCTTTTGTATATTCCTGGGAAGACCGTTCCTGGAGAATGTGTTGACTTAGTCGCAGTCGGGCAGAGTCTCTGGATTGAATCTCTTGATTCCTCCCCTTCTCTTCCCGGTACCAACCATATTTATATGGTCGGTACTCCACTATGCAAATTAGGTGGATCCTACCACAACACTATTCTTTAATTATCATAGAGATCTATGTTTGCCTGCCATCAAAATGGATGATTCTAACCTCCATGATAATAACTCATTGCGTCTTCTTGATCTTATGTTTTTTACTGACATGAAGTGGAGTGATTATCTATATAAATAAAGTGCAATCTATTTGTATCTGTTTGTCCATTCTTTTTTCGATCTTAGGGAATCATAAACAACCTGAAGTAACAGATAGTAACTACTATAGTTACACATGATTAAAAATTAAATAAATAACTCATTTTAAAGTTAAATTTAAATATCGAACAGGGTGAAAGGTTAAAAACAATTCTTTATTAAAGGTTTAATTTTAATTTCACTTTTCATTGCAACTGGACTGATATTGTCTAATTAAACAGTAATTAAAATTTAAGCAGGGCATAGTGTGTTGCTCATATTTTTTTTTCTTTTTCTAGCATGTATACTGTGACGTATTTGAAATATTACATAGTTTGGATTCCCAAATGTCTTTTAAGAGTGACTTTATGTGAAGGGATCATAAAGAATGGTGATTTTAAAATAAATAAAAAATTGTGCACAAAATAAATGTAAACAAACTACGGAGATTGGTTGCATAAACAAAGAAAGATTATGTCAAATTAAGGAGTCTTATAAGGATAAAATAATTCTATTATTTCTAAATTCTTATAACTTTTTCATAGATAGGACACTGAAGGCCCAAAAGTCCACCACTTGAGTTAGCCTAGAGGACAACTGCTAGGCTAGTATTGAATAAATTGCGAGGTCTGTCACTAAGAAGGTTGGTTCACTGTGTTGTGCCAAGCAACTTTTCTTGTCAGAATCTTATACATTTATAAATCTACCATTTATCCATGCATTGAATATTGCTGCCATATCTGGTCTGGTGCTCTGGCTGTATATATTGACATTCTTGACAAAATCAAAAGCAGGATCTGTTATCAGTACTGACCTGGTTTCTTGACATCAGTCATTTTCCCACTGCTGTGATGTGGCTTCTCTCTATCTTTTCTATAAATATTTTTATGGTAGTTGTTCTAATGAGTTCTCCACCTTGGTACCTCAATTGCATGAATTTAAGTATACTACTAGATTGGCAGATAGGTCTCATCATTTTACTGGTCAAATTGCTAGATGTTACTGTAAGTTCTATTCTAATAATTTCTTTTCTTGCATTTTCACATTTCTTGCCTGTGGAGCTCTCTTCTGGCTTCTGGCTTCCCTACCACCTACAATCTTCAAAAGTTTAAGTGCAATTTCAATCACCATTTTCTGTCTTCCTGAAACCTGTTCTTTTATTTCCCTTTGTTATGATGATCAAACTTAATACCCATAGATATCCTATGTACACTGACTCAAAGTTGCTCAAGAGCTATAGTTATAGATCTCTTTATCTTAATTACCTATTAACTAAACCAATCTCATTACACCTCCCTGAATCTTTTGGGTTTCACACCCTGTGTGGATCTACAGCTTCTCCTACATTCCCTCCCTCCCTCTCTCACTGGTTTCATGTGTATTTCTTGTTATGGAGGACCTTGATCTAGTTCTTTTATTCTCAGTGTACCATGTTTCATTCTTCAAGTTTTCCGAAGAACTTTGATTGTCCATTGATTCCTCTGCCCTGCTTTCTTGTTCATCTGCATAGTCATTCAAACTAGCTTCACTTTGTACTTTGGCAATAATATTTTTACCATTCTTGCATATTAATGCCATGTTGTATCCTTTTTGGATTATGAAATTCATTTTTCTGGCTCGTGTTCTTTATTTCTTTTGTACCATATATTTTTATTAATAGAGTAAGACATGGTTAATGGAGCTCTAATCTGTCTGCCTATTAATGCAAACGGGCTCTCTAATCTGTCAGCATGTTGTATCGTTCTGTAACTCTAAAATAATCTTGGTTGGAAAGTTTCAATCTTTTCTTGTTGAGAAGAAAATGCTTTTAATCATATCTTTATTGTTTGGACCATTCGTTCAGCAATCCCATTTGATTGAGTGTGTTAAGGAGGTATTTTATATGAGACACAGCCAATCTTTCTTAACCATGAGCATAGACTTTTATCACAGAATTTGGGAGCAATATTTGCTTTACAGTAATAGATTTTTATCCTGCATCAACCAGTATTAGATATAAACCTACCCAATTAATTTGTGCATGATCCATATGAACTGTAGACCATGATTCTATTTCCTTAGGCCAAGCATGTAACTTATTGTGGTGAAAATTCTTTATTTCAGCACATTTAGAACATTTGTGTATGTAATTCTCCACATCTCGGGTAGGTCCTGGCTACCATGGTTCCAGTTTTAGCCATTTTTGTGTAGTAGTTATCCCACAATACACATCATCATGTACACTTTTAATTACATCTTTTCTACATTTTTCCAGTGCTACGACTAAATCCCCACTACAAATTAGCTCATTTTCTATTGATAGTTGCTGTCTGGTTTCTTTGTATGGTCTTTCTGCTTTTGAACAATTACTCCATTTATTGTTCTTTATTCTAGATAAAATTCAATTTAAGATTGAATCTTGCAACATCTCCATAACTATTCTATTCATGGGCAACACATCCATTTCAAACCCAAAGTAAAAATTCATCCTCAACTTTGTTTTTTTCATTTTTTTCCTTTTCAAATTATAGTTGGGACAATGCATCTATGTGTGGTATCATGTTTCTCTTCAGGTATTCTATATCATAATCAAGGCCATTAACTTTATAGCCCATCTTAATATTCTGGAAAATGTAACTTTTGGCAATTCCTCCCTAGGATGGAATATATATTCTAAGGGCTTATCATCAGATCTTACCAAAACATTTTTTCCTAATAAAAATTGTCTTCACTGATCATACTCCATACAATCACAAGTGCTTCCTTTTCAATATTAGTGCAGTTAAATTCAGCTGGTGTAAATGTCCTGAAAAAATACATCACCGGGTGTCCTTCCTGGGACAAAATTACTGATACAGTCTGGCCACTCACATCTGTGGTTTAACATCCTTTTTAGGGTAAAAAATCTTGACCAAAGGTTTTTTAGATAAAGCTTCTTTTAATTTAATGAAGTCTGTTTGGTGTGTACTCATCCATTCAAACTCCTTATTCTTCTTTGGCCACTCATAAAATGCTTCAATTCTTTCAGAATATTTTGACAAGAATTTGCTATAAAAATTGGCTAATCCAAAAAAATAATTCCAATTCTTTTTTATTAGTTGGAGAAGATACATTTAATATTTTTTGTCAGGTCCAGCAAAGTACCATTTTCTGAAATTTGGTAACCCAAGAATTTTAATTCTTTGCAATTAACACTTACTTATCTTCATTTATCATCATCCCTGCCTTCCTCAACTTATCCATTACAAAGTTTTTATTAGTTTTTTTGTTTCAGTTCTTCTTCAGTGGCCACACCTAAAACATATATCATCTTGATAAATTATCATATTTTCTACTCTACCTGCTAATAAATTTTCCATAGCTTTTGAAAAAATCAAGCTATTGTCCTAATTCCAAATGGTAAGTGGGACCATCTAAGTAAGCCCTATGAGGGAGTTGTGATTTCCTTAAATTCATAATCTATTTGAATTTGGTTTACTCATTTTTAAACCAATTTTTTGTAAAATATTATTTCCTGCCAGAGAATATAATATGTTTTTTTCTATGTTTGGAATAGTGTAGGAAGCTGAACAAATCTTATGATTTATGACTACTTTTGTAATCTCTTCAAATTCTAAAATCACCATTAGGCTTTCTTAAAACCACAATAGTTGATGTCTGTTTGTTGCCTTCAGTTTCTACATATTGAAGAATGTCTTCTTACACCATTTTCTGCAGCTTATCAACTACCATTGGCTTTATATGATTGGGAAGTCTATGGCTTTCAAAATATGATGGATTGATATTTCTTTTTAACTTAAGGCTCACTTTATAGTTTTTTAATATCCCAGTTTCAGGACTTACCCTATTCATAGCATTAAGTAAACATGTGCTATTAATATTTATTAAATCAGTTCCTACTAAACTGACTTTTTATACAGTCTACAACCATAATAGTAATGGTTTCAAATCTATTTTTCATTTCAAAAGTACCTTGAAAGGAACCTAATATTTTTATACACGTTTCATCAAACTGTCTTAATCTTACTAAGCTTTTCTTTAATTTTGGTTCCAATAATTGTTTCCAAAAATCCTTTGAAATAAAGGTCACTTCACTTCCAGCGTCAACTTGCATTTTAAAGTCTACACTGTTTAATTTAACATTTGTGAAGGTGTTCTTTTTGTTTTTTCTTTCTATTGAAAAAACGTTTGTTTGACTTTTTATATAGTCATGTATTATTTTGACAGTTTTTACATTGGTATCTCGCCAACTACATAGAACTTGAAAGTGATTTTTTCTTTTTGTACTTATTACATGTCTATCCCAATGCTGGACATTTTCTCTCTCTTTGATTTATGTTTATAGTTTGCAATATCTGCATTTTATCTTTGTTCTTTTTATTGCATATGTGTCCATAAGCTCAAGTTGGTTTTTATTTGTATTAAACTTTTCAATTAACTCCTTTTGTTGTATGAAGTCAATTCAAGCTTCTAAAATCATTTAGTTTGTCTGTAACCATTCTAAAATTTTTACTCTAAGAGTTGTTGTACAGTCCTTCTACCAAACAGATTTGAATTAATTCTTCCTCTGTGTTTATTCCTTGTTGTCTTAGTTCATGAAATTCAAAATATCTGCTAGTATTTCTTAACCTTCTTAGATATTTCCTTATAGGCTCCCCAAATTCTTGTTCCAATGTTAAGAATTTGGTTTGTTCAGCTATGATCAATCTTTTGTTTGTTGAATATTTCTCAATATTATTTCTTTGACTTCTTTAAATATCAAGTTTTCAATTTCAACCAGTAAGTCATTAACAAAATCTGCCCTAATGGCTTTGCGTCACATAGTGGTCAAAAATAGATCCATG
>CAHIKZ030005605.1:0-30000 GCA_903632075.3 Acanthosepion pharaonis
TGGTCGCCTGTGACCTTGAAACCCAGGGGCCTTCTTCCTGGGCAGGAGGAGGAAAGGTGACCAGTCTCCACACCTCCAGCAAGTCGGTCGCCATCAGTCACAATGACCGGCATTTTCCGGTCACCTAAAAACCAAACAGTTGGGGACGGACTTGAAGGTCTTGATCCAACATGATGTCAAACGTCCATCCCCTGTTCAGATTGTCGAGAGAGCTCCTGTAATCTGGCCGTACTGCATAAAAAAATGCAGCCAGAAGCTCTCCTGAAATTTGAGGAGGAACCTCAAAACTGCCACCCTGGTCTGCCTGCGGGCCTCATACTGGTCTCTAAGAATCAGATCCTTAGTTATTAATTCTTTTTTGGCCATCGCCAGGCAATTCTGGTGTGGCAGCAGAATGTCCCACATGAAAAATCCCCTACCTTTATGACTTTGGGGTTTTTATCCCCAGGGACAAAAGTGATTTAATGCTACCGTCTTTGTGGAGCGACAAATTTTAGTTTTCTTGTCCACCACAAAAACGGTCACCATTCTTTTAGCGAACATACCGAGTTCCCGGACATCATCGACGAACCCATCTTCTCAACTTGACTCGACTCATCGGGTATTTACTGGCAGTAGTATAAGTATACACTGGTGAGTCCATTTGTAAAAAGGGATGGACCCTCAATATATATATATATATATATATATATATATATATATACACGCGCACACACATGTATATATGTGTGTGTGTGTGCAAAATAGTGTAACGACACAGAAATTGCTGGCCGAATTCAGATTCCAGTAGAATCTGTGTTATTCACTTACTGTTTTAAGCATGAATCTACCTTCTCCCGGGTAAAGGGTTCAATAAGCAGAACACATTTGTTTCTTTTGCCTTGGGTAGCTGCCAGTCTAGGAGACGGCTGTTTGGAAGCTTTTGTATTCAGAGTTTTTCTTCTTCTAGACGGGTTGCCAACCACGGTTAGCTGGAGTTAGGAGGCAGAAAAGATGGATAGATACTTTTTGTAAAGGTATTTGTTCGAAAGTGAATGCAATGAACTCGACTGGAATTCGAACTTTCACAGTCGTTAGCAGCGTACAGACACTGATTTAATTCCGGGGAAATTCGCAAGTCAGGTCTCTTGTACACAGAACGTACAACGAAAGAGATAGATAGATAGATAGATAGATAGAGAGAGAGAGAGAGAGAGAGAGAGAGAGAGAGAGAGAGAGAGAAAAGCCAGAAGATTACATAGAAATAAATCTTCTCTAAAGAATAGAATCTTGAACAATGAGGTCAGTGTTAGTGATAAACTTAAAAAAATCTTTCGTCTGCATTGAACATCTGTCGTGCAGCGTGTCGAGCAAGATAAAAGGTCTCTGCAGTTCGTTAGTTTTTCACCGTTCGTTTCTGTTAATTCTCAACTAATATGTTTGATATTCATCTCAATGGCGAAATATTGTAACATGCCTGAATAATTAATCGACGATAGACTAGAAGAGTATTGCTTACTAAGAGTGTGAGAGTGGTTGACGTCATAAGAGAAGTTCATGCAACGGGCTTTCAACAGACATCTGATCAGTTTTGATACATTTTCGATACGCCACATTAAGTAAACCAATCGAAGGAAATGCCCTTCCTCTTTTATCATTTCTTTATACAGATTATTTAATATTCATATATTTAATGACTGAATGTGTGCATAGCTGTATACTGGTTAATTGACATGTGTGAATATAACAATATGTGCGCCTTATTTATGCCCCCACTACCTCTGTAGGATGACATTTGACTTGCCAGGCGCCCCAATCGTAGATTAGCTCTTATTTTCTCATTTGCCAAAATATAAATGAGGAGATATGCTAAAGTTGGCGTTGTCAGTATATCGCGTAACGCAAAAAATTCTTTCACTTCTTTCAGTAAAAATAAAAGATAAAGATAGAAATTAAATTTATTGAATAGCATATATACATGGAGCCTATTTCGAGCCATTTTCCTTTCTCCATTAGCAATCTCATGGAATTCCTAGTTCCAGTAATTTAACTCATGATATTGCTTTGAGAACGTTCGTAGAAAATGACATCAACATTCTCAAAGGAATGAATTTCAACATGTTGAGATATTTTTCATAGCGATAGAAGCGAAGAGAAAATTTAATACTGTGTATACATAGAGCTGAAAAGAAAAAAAACCCATTAGAACTCAGCTTATAGTCCTTATACAGCTGCTAACTAACGGCATCTTGGAAGACCAAAATGGGGATAATTCCCGGTATTTAAAATTAACAGCAATATCAAAAACTGAAATGTTTCAGAAATCAGAAATGTCAAAATTTTTGTCCAACACAATATATAATTTAGGAGAATCGTGTAATTTTAAGAATGATTTTTATGAAATATAAATTGCATATTAATCTCTGTAGGTGTGCAGTCAGCTTAAGCTTTATATTTATAATCTGTTTCATTAATATAATGAACTGTTTGCTCCTGAATATGTTGAGGCATTTATTTACGTTGTTTCTTCGACAGGAGGTGTTTTAACAAAGGATGGAAAATGCAACACTGAAATCCGAACACGCATTAGACTAGCGAAAAAGCCCTTCCAAACGCTAAGCAAAATGCTGAGAAACAAAAAAATTCACTATAAAAAAAGAAATGTTTATTATGTGATATCTATCCTCTTATAGAACAGTGAATGTTAGACAACCTCTCCGCGGATGAGGAGAAGACAGGAGGCAACCGAGCGAATAAGCAATGAGGAAATATTAAAGAAAATAGCAACAAAAAACAATTATTATGCTCAGAATCAGGAAGAGATAGACTGGATTTTCTTGGGCGCATAATGAGGAAAGTAGGCTTAGAAACCTTAACCATCATAGGGCGTATTGAGAGCAAGAGAGATAGGCGAATGCAGCGTTCCTCATACTTGGAGAGATTATATCAAAGAAAGACAGAAAATGAGAAGGGACGTTAGTAAAATGAGGGCCTCATGAGAAAGAACGTTTTGGAGACCCACGATCGTCTGTGTCATGAAGGGGCGCGGCAAACAGAAGAACGCATATAAAAGTTCGGCAACCACACAGCTTCTGTGTGTCTCTCTGGTGTCGCCTGCAAGAGGGATTAGTTAGCTATCCTTGAAGCGAGTAACCAAGTATATGTATGTGTGTGTTTTGTTATCGAAAAGTTTCCGGAACAGGATATTCTGATAGAAACCATAATTGACTGCAATAATATCAGCACGTTGATGTGTTGTTGGAATTTTATCTTGATTTGCAAAATCATTTTTTGTTAAATTGAAATATTTATTTTGACGAAAACAGGTCAGAAGTCACTTGCACGTTATTTTATGTTTATTTATTTAAAGAAGATTGATCATTTTACTGAAATTTATCAATCATCATGTGGCTGACTTGTATTTTATTGCTAATTTCACTTCCATTTGAAATAAATGGGGGCTGATCAGAAACGACTTTCATTCAGAATATATCTACTTATTCTGTAATGTGATGAAACTGTTGCATTTTTTTTGGCGATATATTGTAATAATTTACTGGTATATTAGTAGTTATACTAATTTCCACGTGAACTTTCAGTAATTTGCTATGGTCTTGTAGCATTTGGTATTGATCTAGTAATAATTTAATAATGGTATCTTATAGAATTTACTAGTAAACTTGTAGTAATTTGTTTCTTCTGCGATCGCTAATAATGAATCGTGATGAGCTTCTTTTCTGCGCTTTTCTATATATATTGTTATGGTAATTGTTTTTATGGGTTTTCCTATTTGTTACTTAGACTTTCCGAATTTAAGCGCATTACTAAATGCCAATCAAGTAATGCGTAGATCTCACCATTCTGACCTGGTAAGCTAGGTCTCATCATTCTACTGTTGATCAATGTCTAGATGTAACCGTAAGTTCTATGCTAACAGTTTCTTCTCTCGCACTTCCGATTGCGGAACCTTTTTCTTGCTTTCCAGTAACTTTCATGTTCAAAATTTAAATGCATTGATAATCGTTGACTTCAGTCTTCTTAATTCGTCTTCTTTATTGTTCTCTTTCCATAATAATGTTTTATTTTCTCTCACACTCACTAACTCCTTGCATCTCAGTGGCTTTATTACCTTGCATCTCAGTGGCTTTATTACCTTGCTAAAGTCGAAATGAAACTTCTAAGTCTCTAGCATTTACTGGTCGTATAGTACCTTGTTTTTAATTCGTTACTGATTTTCTAATCGTATTTTATTCAAATGTTGTTTTATATTTGCTAGTAAT
The DNA here is from genome assembly GCA_903632075.3 of Acanthosepion pharaonis. Classification (NCBI taxonomy): domain Eukaryota; kingdom Metazoa; phylum Mollusca; class Cephalopoda; order Sepiida; family Sepiidae; genus Acanthosepion; species Acanthosepion pharaonis. The sequence goes on from CAHIKZ030005605.1 coordinate 4,260, forward strand.
ATTCTAGTAATTTACGCTAATGATCCTGTAGTGTTTTTCTACTAATTTGTTAGAAATCTTTTAGTAATATACTAATGGTGTATTGTAGCAATCTACTAGTAATCTTGTTGAAATTTGCTAGTGAGTTTGGATAAGTTTCTGTGATCTCCACATATTATTACCATTATTTTTGCCAATTTTATTCCTCATTTCATCTTAAATTCATGCCACATGAAAAGAGATAATTGATGTAGTATTATTTATAGCTCCAACAGTTTATAGTCTAGTTTTCCAAATTGAGCTGCAAGTTGCAAATTGGATGATATTTGAAAGCCTAGTGTTTTTAAGTTTTGAATTGACATTCTTCTCATTTGTGTCCCAACTAAGATCAGCTTATCTTAAAAATAACTTTAAAAATTTTCAATCAACGAAAATGAGCTCTGATAACATTGAAAAAAAAAAAACTTTCAAAAAGTAGCCCATTCTAGTGACCTTGTTCCCAATATGAATCGATAACAAATGAGGGCAAGTGAATATCGAAATTCATATCCTGATTTTCTTATTTTATATATGTGACTGTACTGGCTTGTCAGAAATAAAATGTATACCTTTGTGTTCCACGAGATAAACATGTGATTGTTTTGAGTATCTTTATGGCATAGCCCCGTATTTTTCAGCCTTCAGTTTTCAAGTTAGATGCATTTGAAAATGACCTTTTTTAGAAAACCGCAAAAAGCTGGAGAACAAAATCAAAATAGAAACGTAACGTTCCACTGTAACACAAGGAACATTAAAAGAAGCCATATCCTAAGGTGGAGTAGAAATTTCATTTATGACAGGCTATATCTGTAGCGAGAAGGAATCTTATTGTAATGAGATCTATATTATAAGAAACACCACTGGAGAGTGATCAAATTCAAGGAGCTGACGTACAAATATCAGTAAATTGTAGAATTCAACATAGAGTAAAATCGTCTGTTTTACGTAAACTACTATGAATAGAATTGACTGTGTATTTCACACATCTGGAAATGAGCAAATCCAGTCTGTATATTCGCTATTATGGCAAAAAGGATTTATCTTCATTTTCTGTTCTACCACGTTCTGAAGTGATACGGCATATAATAATAATAATAATAATAATAATAATAATAATAATAATAATAATAATAGTGATTAAAAAGTTCTCAATTTGCTACTTGTAGCTCAATTTGACAACCCTAATCCGAACTGCAGCCCTATACTCCAGCTACTAAGCTACACCATCAAGAATCTGTTCACAGATTCAAATTGATAGACACCTTCGGACTGATTGTTTTAAAAGCTGTCTTAACATTTTGGGGGAGTTTAACTCCTTTCCGTTCTCATGTATATTGTTTCACGCTCCCCACCACTTTCAATATAAAACTGCTTCGCTGTAGGAAACTGTTTGATGAAAAGCGTAAATCAGCGGGTTATTATCTACCGCTAAGAGGAAGTTTGTGTGACTTCTCAAAGAAAACATAAGACATGATGGTAAAAAGCCACCAAAAGATGTCGTACCGCTTCAGCGGCCGTTACTTAATACAAAACGCTGCTTTCCTATTCCCGCCGCGAGCTAAATATATATTCTCATTATTCCTCCATTTTGTTATTTTGTATGTGAGGATTCGCGTTTGCGTTTTAGTCAAATAACATTAAATGCCTTAAATAAAATCTGCCTAGTTGCCGTCTGTTTGAGTAATGCCCCGTTAGTCTTTAGAAGATTCGTTAGTTTAGACTTAATAGATCTGTCCTATTTTTCTGCACCAATCTTCTTTTGACATTTATTTGTGTTTGTGGCTTTCGCCAGTTCTTTTCTGTTCTCTTTATTTGAATTCTTATCGTAAGAAAGTAATGCTTTTGAAAATATCTCTTGAGGACTCTTTAGCTACGAGTTATTACTATTTTTACTCGAAAGTGACCCTAGATTTCGCAATCAATCACACCATATAATAATTATCAATGTGTATTTATATATTTCCTGTCCCATCTCTAGTGGGAAGGTAAGCAAATAAAATTAAGTTAGTAAATTTATGATTATTTCCTTTAGTCGTTTTAGGAATCTATACAAATAAAATATTTAACTGCATTTAGATAAAATTAATTTCCGATTATGTGAACCGTTTAGTTAATCAGCTTTTTTTGTTTTTAGATTGCAGTCTTATTTGTTCAAAACTTTCATGTAAGACACTCAGATAACTTTGTCTACTAAGTGATCGTCTTGCTTCAACTTGTCTTGAAATAGGCTTTGTCATCGTCGTCTTTGTCGTTGCCGTCGATATTGAACAAAAAGCGATTTATATAATTCCAGAAGTAATCAATGGATCATATATACCAATGAATATCTAAAAATATAAACGAAGCGAATTAATTAAACGGTACATTGCCATCTATTTTAGTTGTGAATTCTTGATTTCCGCTTTATTGAATCTCAATATATTGTTTAAAAATTTTTGATTTATTGCATCTTACTTTTAAAGCTTTCTAACAATTGCCGTAATTTTTTACAGCACGTGTACACCAATTATATACTAATCATCAAAAAAACCTTTAAACTTATTCAAATAAAATAATTTTTCTCCATGTGTGGGGAAATATAACTGACCAATTCAAAATTTGCAACATTAAATATCAAGTATAGCGTTTATTTTTCTTTCGCAACACAATGGGTCCACACACTACTGCCTTAAAACACTCACGAAATAAAGTGGGTTGTGAATGATTTTATTTGAGTCCAAAGAGCGGAGATTTTTATGAAAACTTGGAAAATAAAATTTACAGTGGCCATTTGATAATTGAAAGGAATTTGAGAGAATAAATAAAAATAAATAAATAAATGACTGAAAACTTTTCAGGATCAAGCGCAACTTGGTCGGAAGTTAATAAGTTCCCGTCTCAAACTTATCTAATTATTTAGTTAGAATGGGCGCCCGTTGACAAGTTGTGGGATAGGCAAGGATATGGTAGGAGAGAGTTGGAGAAGTCGCTATTTGAAGGGAAGTTTTGAAGGGAAGATATTTTAGTCTGTCGTGAGTGAAGACGTGCCGAGTGTCACCTTCTCATCCGTAGACTGTACCAATGGAATCTGTGAATAAATGACCAAATATATTTGAAACAAGATTCACATTTTCATTTCGCTGAATGGCGTTATTTCCCCTTACATTCTCTTTTGAACGTACACTATGCCTTTTTAGGGATCGAAACAAAACGTGGGGTCGATTTTCTCAGTCGAAGGTATTCTCTAATTAAATGGATAATTAAATTTTAATGAAGTTAAAGCCAAAATTCATGAAGCTTAGAATACATAAAAAATAGAATATTATTAATATTTCCTTTGATTTTTGTTGTATACATATTTCCTTCTGGGTTCCAACCAGAGACCTAAGGTCAGAAATGGCTTCATGACATTTTGCACCGGTCATTTTTGTAAAAAAACAAAAACAAAAAAAAAAAATAAGATCACATATATTAATAATATTAATAATAATTATCATCATAATCATCATCATCATCATCATTATTATTATTATTATTATTCTTATTCTTCTTCTTATTATTATTATTGTGCTTGTCCCTTCCTTCGTTAGTTCTTACAAATTGCCAATATCTCATAAATAATGGATGGCATGGAATGAGGGGAAAAGAAACAACTTGGTTTAATTGAGAATAGGAATTAAAGCAAGAAGGAAAGGTAGAAGTTTTTAACATCTTCTGCAAATGCAGTGTAACCCGGATATAAGAGACCCGGATATAAGAGAAACCCGGATATAAGAGAGATTTTATCTGGTCCCAAATTAGAGCCTGTGTTAATGTATATAAAATAGACCAAACCCGGATATAAGAGAAACCCGGATATAAGAGACTTCTTCTCCGGTCCCGACAACTCTCTTATATCCGGGTTACACTGTACCTCATAAATAATGGACTATTCCATTTTGATCGCGTGTAAAGAGACGGAAAAGACGCTACTTGGGTTCAGTAAGAAATTGAATGAATGAAAGAAAGAAGGAAATATAGAAGTATTGAACGACTGTTTCAGTGAAAAGGAAAAAGTAGTTCATTTCAAATTCATTTGTACCCCCTTACTTCTTAAAATAACGATCAACATTCATATTTATGATTGTTATTGCAATATTTTGTTATAGTTATTAAGCTCAAAAACATAACTTTGTAACAGGAGAATTTCCACGAATATTTTATTGTCGCAGAACTCGCCATGAGCTTACTCAATCACTAGCTAAGAATTGATTCATTAGAATATTAAAATACGAATACCGTGAAACTTTCACAGGTTAAAATTATTTATTTATTTATTTTTTATTTATTTATTTATTAATTATTATTATTATTATTATTTAAACCAGTGACTCTCAACCAGGATGCATAAGGACACTGGTGGTCCATGTAATATTACTGGAGGTCCACACACAAAAACATAGCAAATTGGAGTTCACAGGAATTTCACTAGAGCAATTTCACTTTTGATCGGTTGTTACAACCGAGAATTGGAATTTCTACAGCAATATACGCCATATTAAAATACTAAAAATAGAAAAAACAACTCTAAAATTAGCTGAAAATGAGATCATCGATGTAAGTTAGCGTCTCTTTTACTCTACTGAATTGTTGATTTTAAGAGTTGAATAAAAACTGAGAAATATATATAATTAAAGGATTATATATATAAAGAAAAATTACATAAAGAGTATAATTTATAATATAAATCAATTTATTATATTATTAATAAATAAAATAAATATTTGAATATTAAAATAATATAAATAATATATTAATTAATATAAAACATTAAGATAATAAAATATTAATAATAAAATTAATTTAATATATAAATTATATAATGATTATATATAAAGGATTGATTAGCAGTATTCACCTCTTCAGCAGCAGGGGCAGTTTCCAGCAAAACAATCTATTCTGAAGGCCTATATATGTTCTCTTGTACATAAATGTTCCATAGAATTAAGTTGTTAAATACAAGTTTATTTTCATTAAATTTGTTTTGCTTCAAAATATAGCATATACATTTACTATTTCTATAATACAATTCCTAAACTTTTCTCTGAGTAAAAAATAAAATCGTTATTAAAATTAAGACTAAATGCTGTTCATGGTTCAACAATGCTGAGGACTACTGATTAAAACATTGATCAAGCCAATAAATTTCGATTGTATTTATCTTTCCCTGTATCAATCTCATGAATATTAAGGATGGTAATATTCAGTTTGATATCAAAATTATCTTTAAGCAGAGACTGCCATAAGAATAATGGCTACATTGTAAATCATTACATTGATTCTAATACTAAGAATAATCAAGAAAACACATGCCGATCAATTTCTTCCACGTTACATAGTAATAATACGCCCCACACGTAAATGTTTAACCAAACAATTTTTTTTGATACAGGTAACAGAAAAGTTGTCCTATATTTTAAAAGTTTTTTTTGCAACTGAAAAAGAAAGCACGTATATATATATATATATATATATATATATATATATATATATATATATATATATATATATATATATATATATGATTGTTTAAAATATGCAATATTTATTAAAGAGGAGTGATCAGTATCTGGAATAGAACATCTGTAAATATAAACAATGTGAATATAGGAGTTAACACTAAATAGTGAATGTCATTTTCATTCCTCAAGTTCTCTATTATCTGGTCTGAAGATCACTTGAGAAATGAAACCGAGAATCACAATAGTGTTGATTCGTAATGTCACTCTATTTCTCTCTATCTATCCGTATATATATATATATATATATATATATATATATATATATATATATATATGTATATATATATATATATATATATATATATATATATATATATATATATATATATATATATATATATATGTATATATATATATATATATATATATATATATATATATATATATATATATATATATATATATATATATATATATATATATATATATATATATATATATATATATATGTATATATATATATATGTATATATATATATATATATATATATATATATATATATATATATATATATATATATATATATATATATATATATATATATATATATATATATGTATATATATATATATGTATATATATATATATATATATATGTATATATATATATATATATATATATATATATATATATATATATATGTATATATATATATATATATATATATATATATATATATATATATATATATATATATATATATATATATATATATATATATATATATATATATATATATATATATATATATATATATATATATAATGAAGATCCGACAACCTTATTCATTTTTTATGTTAGTGTCGTATGTGACACTTCAGTCCCGCTAGTAACTTGCATACAAGTCCACATATTGTGCAACAGCCAGGATCTTGAGACTTAGCCACAGGAATATTCGTTGACACTATTCGCCGTTTTCTTGCCTATCTTAACCGATCATTACGACTGATTTCAAAATTTCTGATACAACTCTGGCCAGTTATTTCTATCTAGGGCAACTCATTGACAGCTGTTACTCTTTAGCTTGTCATTATACCTGAGCTACGGCCGTGCAACATATATCATATGTTTTACATCAGGATTAAAACTATTGATAAATTGTCCGAAGTTTCTGTTTTATTCTGTTTTCTTCAAGTACTTTCGAATGTCAGTATTTTAGGTGTATGTGAAAATGGAAATAGAAGCTCAAAATGGAACACACTAAAAGAAGCTTTAGTGACATCAGCAAACAACGTCATTCCTAAGGAGAGTGGTCAACGAAGGAAAAACCAATGGATCACAGACAAGATTCTCGACATGATTAAAAGAAAACAATGCCAAGACATAGAAGGGAATAAAAAATAATACAATGAAATAAGGAGCAAATGCAGGTAGGTTAAAAAAGAATGGCTCAACGAAAAATGTGCAGAAATAGAGAGAACGAATATCCCAGATAAAGGAGATATAGATAAAAAAATATAAGGAAACTAACAAGATAGAAGACATGCTCATCGACAGGCTGCTTAAAATCCAAGGACGGAACGCTCATATTAGAGAAAGAAAAAAATACTTCAGCGCTGGAACGAATATATCTGTGATCCTTTCCAAGACGAAAGAGAACAACCGGGCAATATACAGAAATACCGATGGGCCGGAAATACTAAAAGCCAAAGTGGAAGCTGCACTGGCCAAATTGAACAGAAGCAACAAACTGACCGGGCTAGACGGAATTTTAATCGAGATTCTGGCAGCCTTAGACGATTTTGGCATAGACAAGATTGCAGAAATAATAAATGAAATCTGCAACAGTGGGAATATACCGGAAGACGGAAGCAGATCTATTTTCATAGCACTGTCTAAGAAACCAGGCTCAAACGGATGTGAAATCCACCGAACAATCAGCCACATAACAAAACTGTTAACAATCCGAATTCTGATGAATTCTGCATAGCAGAATCAGACCAGAGATAGGACAAGAACAATGCGAGTTCGTTAAAGACACCGGAGTAAGGAACGCAATATTTATGCTCAAAATATTATCAGAAACAGTAATACAAACGCAGAAGAATATGTACCTGCGTTTTATAGACTACGCAGAGGCGTTTGATAAAGTACGCCACAAATATCTGTTAGAGTTGTTCAGCAACCCTGACATATTCGGGAAATCAAAAATCTCTACTGGCAACAAACCGCCTGCATACGGATAAAAAATGTCTTCAGCAGATATACAAAAATAGAAAAGAATGTAAGACAAGAATCTATCTTCTTACTGGAGTTATTCAACTTATATATCGAGGAAATATTGAGAGAGCTAGAAATCCTACCAGGATGCATCATTGATGGCCACAGTCTTATATTTTTAAGATATGCAGATGACACAGTAGTGAGAGCAGACACGGAAAGGAAACTACAAAACTTCCTACGGAAGGTAACGAAGGGGAACGAGAAGGGACAACAAAAAGTCAGAATGCAAGGTCATCAGCAAAAAGATGAGCCCAAAATGCAAATTACAAGTCGGGATATTACAATCAAGTAGATGCAGAAATTTAAATATCTGGGAAGGGTTCTAACAGAGGATGCAATTTGCGATGCTGAGATCCAAAATGTATTCCAAAAGCTAAAAAGAGTACTAAGAAACAGGAAAGTTTCATTGAGAATAGAGTAAAGAGAGTACTGAACCGTTACATAATATCTGTCTTTCTGTATGGCAGCGAATATTGGACAGTCTCCGCAAGGATAAAGAAGAGACTCAAAGCAAAAGAAATATGGTTCTACAGAAGGATGTTAAGGATATCATAGGCCGAACATGTGAGCAACAACGAAGTTTTGGAGAGAATGGAGACAAAGAGGAAACTTATACTTAACATTAGGAAGAATAGACAGTTGAATTTTTTGGGACACGTTATGAGGAAGGAGGACTTGGAAAATTTGATACTCACAGGACGAATAGAAGGAAAGAAGGACAGAAGAAAGCAACTCATGACATATTTAATGGGATTGAGCAGGTGGATGGCAAAACAGGGTCTGGGAGATATAACAAAAAGACAAAACTTATTAAGAGCTACAAGGGACAGGAGAAATGGGAGGGCCATGATCGTCTACACCCTGAAGGAACACGGTACATAAAAGAAGTAGACTTTCGACCACCTTGAAAGTCAATATCAAAAACTGTTTCCATGATGTAATCCATAAGGATTACAGATTGAACTCGTGTCGACGGCAGACATTTTTCTTTCGTAGGAATTGAGAACAATTTAGATCGTTTGTTATTAAATCCACTGTTTAATAATATATATATATATATATATATATATATATATATATATATATATATATATATATATATATAAAACAGAAATAGCTTCTGAAATATGTGTACCGCTAAAATAAAGGTTTTAGTACAGTGGAACCTCGGTTCACGAATTTAATTCGTTCCTGAAGGTCGTTCGTAACACGAAATTTTCGTAAACTGAAACTATTTTTCCAATAGGAATCAATATAGAGAAAAAAAGTCAGAGTACAATAAAAATGGAAAAGAAAGCACAGCACAAAACACAAATGTGTACAACACGTCGGTCGACTCAGAAATTATTCCGTTCGTGTTAACTTGGTTTGGATATGTTGTTCGAGAACCGAAATTTTGTTCGAGAACCTAGGCATTTTCATCTCGAATTTTCTGTTCGAAAAACGATTTGTTCGACATGTGAGACGTTCGAGAACCGAGGTTACTCTGTAATAAGAAATAATATATACATATATGCACATATAAAATAATATATATCGTATATACTCGTGTATAAGCCGACTTCATGTATAGTGTGATCCTTGATTTTCTGCATGAATTTTACACTTCCCCCAGAAAATATCAATTATGTGTAATGCAACCAGCCACCGAAAATGCATGATTTTTAACCTCTTCAAAAAATTACATGTGTATAGTGCGACCTCTTATTTTCTGTGTAAAAATCTTATAAAAAATCGCACTATACACGGTGTACAACTCTCGTACTAATACGGTGATTTTATAAGCGTAGGCAAAAGGCCGACAGCATAAGGGAGTCAGTGAAGGTCGAACTTACTACACAGTCGTAATTGTTCTAACGAAACAGGATGCCTAACCATTACACCACGACGAGGTGACCCGCACTCGTGCTAATATGTATTATCAGTTCTACGCATAATCTACTAAGGCTACGAACTCGAATAAATGTGGATTCACATATGTACTCAATAACACAATCACAGCCCCCCACCACCTCCAAAAAAAAAAAAAAGGAAAAAAAGAGAAATATAAATACACGGTAAATCAATTAGTGCAACATGATCTTTCGGCAGTAAATAAAATCAAATGCATGTTGACATTAACCAATGATAGGAAAACTAACAATCTACTGGAGCCTCATAAACAAAACTTTGTAGCTTTCTTTTTCGCGAATAGAACTTCAAGGAAATAAAAATATTTCGTACATTCAACTACACAAATATGACTACAGAGAAATCTCTTGCATAAAGCAACGCACAATTATATACATTCTGATAAAACACTTGCACAAACAAACATAGGTGACAACATACATTCGGTATGTGTGTGAGAGAGAGAGAAAGAAAGAAAGAGAGAGAGAGAGAAAAGAAAAAGACAGAAGATACTATTCTTTCTTTATTTTATTTCTCTCCCTTTCGTTTCACTAACTCCTTTTTCTATATGCCGTGTCTCTTTAGGGCTTTGGAAATCATGGCTCTCCACAATTTCTTGTCCTTTGTAGCTCTTAATAAATTTTGTTTTTATCGTTATCTCTCCTAAACACTGTTTTGCCATCCATTTACTCAGGCTTGCTAGATAAGTTATGCGTTGCTTTCCCTTGTCCCTCTTGCCTCCAATCAGTCCTGTGAGTATCAAATTTTACAAGCCCCTTTCCTCATTATGAGCCCTATAAGTTTCAACTTTCTCTCTTTATAAATGTCTTTTTTGTTTCCCTTTTCTCTAAAACTTCGTCATTACTCAAATGTTCACACGATGGTATTCTCAGCATCCTTCTGTAAAACAGCATTTTTGTTGCTTAAATTTGTTTCTTCATCTATGAGGAGATTGTCAAGCATTCACTTCCATATAGGAGACCTAGCAGATAAAACAAAATAAATAAATCACTTGTGTTGCACATAATCACAAGCCTAAAGCCTCTACTCATATATATAATTAAGCACTTGAGCTTTCTATTTATTTATATGAATATACGATCACTTAAACACACATTAGGACACTGAAGAAGCGTGCGTGCATCCACCCTCCAGATTGCTACCCAAAAGTCTGCAGGGATTTGAACAAATTTATCAGTCTGTCAAATTATCTACCTTTTCACGTGTCATGAAATCACTCTACCAGTAAATACATAACCTCATTTTCTTTCAGTTTTATGTTTCTTTGTGGAAGCCACTTTAGAAGAATCAAATAATGTTATCATATCGTCATTAGCTGAAGCACGTAAGACCATTCCAAGAATACCTAGAAGGAAAAATATTCCCCCATGGGACGACAATCCTAAGTTGAAAAAATTGATACAAGAAAGAAAGAAAGAAACAGAAGAGGAAAATACCAAACGATTAACAAAGAAAATGAAAAATATAGGATCTCCAGAAAATTGGAAAATAAATGAATGAAGCCAAGCAACATAGACAATGTGTTAAAATGTGGAGAAAAGAAAAAAAAATCATACAATCATATCATACAATCAAAACCTACACAGAAGACATGTCCTGGTCGCAAAGAATACTTTGAATCACACTACAATTAAGATGCCCGCAGAAATAGAATATTATAATATATCAATATTCATAGAACGAGTACAAAGCATAAACAATAACGAATCTACAGATAAGGAAATTAAGAAATTAAAAAAACTAAGGAATAATAAAGCAGTACTCGAAATTGAGGCTGAACTTTTGAAAATAGCTTATTTTCACTTTGAATACAATAACAAGTTTCTCTATTTAATGAAACAAATATGAAATCAGAAATACATTCTCAAAATGTGGGGTTTATTATGCACTAATGCATGAAAGCAGAAAGGTAACCCCCAAGACCCTCACAGACAGAAGTCATCATAGTGTAAGTATTAATGAACATTACATTAACTAGGATCTCATCATTTTATGAAAGTCAATTCCACACGTCCCAGTTTGGTTTTCATTCTGTTAAGAGATGCAGTGATAGCATACATGTCATCAAACGACTCCAGTAAATTGCTCACCTCTCTAATAAAAAACTGTATACCTGCTTTGTCAACATCACATCAATATGCAAACACATCAATAGAGACTTTTCGTACAGCTTACAACCTCATCATGCTGAAACACCAGTTCTTGTACTATTATCAAACTTTATCAACGTCGGGTTTGGTCAGTACCAAGATGGGTGACCGCTTTGGAATACAAGGTGCCGTAAAATTGGGTGGCTCGGAATTGGAATCGGAGAGCCGAGTTTAAATATATATAGTGTAGATATGAAAATTAAAGATAGGTTGCATCCAAATATATTTAATAAAAAAACTGTTAATTTTCATATACAAATAAACTGTTTTTTTTATACATATCTCATACATCTCTCTCTCTCTCTCTCTCTATATATATATATATATATATATATATATATATATATATATATATATAACATAATCATTCAATAATTCAGTGTCACTACTAGACAGCAAACGTTCCCGCTTTCTGTTGTTTTTCGGTGGCGCAAGATCACTCTCGTCACTGGAAATATTTAATGGCGATATATCTTTATGTGTATCTTGAATAAAATTAACATCTTGTGTTTCTTTTGTTTCACTGGTTTTGAATACGAATTCGGTTGGCAGACGCAGTGATTTTGTTTTTGTTAGTTCTTTATATGATACTTCATAATGTGCAATAATTATTTTCAATTCATGTTGAAATTGCACAGCTCATTCAACATTGTTATCATTTGTAAGAAAATGATTTTCAAGTTATATTGACTACTTGCAGGCCTTCTAGAGATGTAATTGCAAATAGTGGAAACTTCCTCATCATCACTACTATAAACTAACGTGGAATCATATACATTCTCTGAAATATCATGTATGTCCGGAAAAAATATATTGGATTTTACTTCGCTAAATTGTTACTTAATCATGTTACTTAGATTTTCGTCATTTTGTAAATTATAATTGATTGATGTTACTTAATCATTTACTTGGCATGTGCAATAAATTCGGTAGTCACACAAGGATATATGTTTAAACTGTGTTAAAGTAAAAAAATAATGCAAAAAAATAATCGGTTCTTTTTGTTGGACCGTGTTATTTCAAAACCGTACAAAAAGAATGCATGCAAAAAGAGAATTGAACGTATCCACTTACGCGCAATAAGCCCTGGAAAATGTATGAATCCACGCCTTCTCTCCGTAGCTATGGGTTAATTAGTAAGGTTTGTATCATTAAGCATTATTATCTAAAAAAACAAAATTCTTACAATCTAAAAATATTTTCTGAATTTAAATAACTGGCAAAGGGTTGATAAACCGTAGAAAATGAATCAATCAATCTTCTCATTCATTAGAAACCGCCTTTCAATCTCCGAAACAATTAAGTGCATCAACCTAATAGAAGAATTGTATCGATCTACAGAATCATACGTATCTGGCAAGAACCACAATACGGAAACGTCTAAAGCCTTAGCGGGACAAAGAGGAAATGACTTTTCCTAGACTATGCCCTGTGCATTTAAGAACACAGATGTGAAGCGATGGGCACTGACCATTTATGCATTCCACACCACATCCGAAACGAATCGACCAATAGAATACAACAGTCCTGCTTTTCCTCCCGAGGCAATGTACTGATGATTAGTATTCTATTCTGATGACATAGGTAGTTATAGTTAGGATAAAAATGATCTTGAACAGAAAATCAATGTCCTTTACCAAGTGTTCAACGAAATACGACTTAAGATAAACCTTTCCAAAGCAGAAACTATGATCTGGAATTGGAACGGAAGTAGTGATTGCACCGACCCTGAATCCATCATCAAAATTCAGGAGGTGGAATTAGTAAATATTAAGCACGTATGGATCAGTTATAACAAATTTAGTAGAAGAGAAAAAGAAATTGAACATAGAACAGGCATCGACAGAGGTAGTTTTTCCCAACACTACAAGTTGCCACAAAACCTATACGCGGAAAATGTTCTAAAATAACCTCGTTAGATCGAAACTTTTATATGGATATCATTCATGGCGCCAAACCCTTTCAGAAATACCTATGCTGTCATTTGCATACAAATTGTTTCTACGATCAATGGTTCAAAATGGCTTTGAGTGAGTGAAGCCTGAGGGGTTTGGCAAAGAGCATCCTTCTTTAAACATTGTGGACTGATGCTACAGGATCACAAACAAAGATATCTACTGAATAACAGAAACCACATCACTTGGGGACTATCAACAGTAGCAAGAACTAAAATGGACTGCACGTGTAAGTGGAAGAGGAAATCATGATAGGATCAAAATGTTGACATTTCACTTTATTTCATATAAAATGTTAGGAAGGAAAATCTCATCAATACTGAAAAGAGCTATAACAACTACTGGGCTCAAAAAACCTGTTTTCCTCAAAAATTGTTTTAAGCGAAAGATTTTATAAAATTCACCCGAAAGCAATACTGGCTGCTTGGTCAATGAATGCCAAATATTTCCTCATAGGGAAACGGCTGTTATTACCGTTACCAGTATTTGCGGTTTAAGGTTCTGTAATTTTGAGGTGATATTACATGGGTGTGCCTGTGATATATTTGTGCTTTTTCAAATTTGCATATTCACATTTGACACACACTATATTGCTATTTCATATTTGAACGCGCAAAGAACTTGAAAGGCGATTAAAAAATGACTGTGACGGAACGAGAAGAGAGAGAGAGAGAGAGAGAGAGAGAGAGAGAGAGAGAGAGAGAATTAGCCATATAACTACATGCGTGCCTCAATTTCCACCTGTAACCTAATATCAATTCATTCTTTTCCTGTTGCTACCTTTTTTTTCATCACTGCCTTCTTATCGATCCGCTGTCGCCGTTTAATGTGGAAACTGTGTTCAAAAGACTTCGTCTCTATGGCAACATGACTTTCATCGGGACCGGTTATAATTTTATGACTACTCCCTGTCCTTTGATCTGACCCCTGTCTCTTCATACGCTACCATGTGCACAAAATCTATTCCTCGTTTATAGAACCTCGACGTCAAATACTCAGTTTAAGGCATTCAAATTTGATTAACGCTTATCAAAATAATGTCCACAATTTGATTTCAAATTTCCGACAATTTGATTTGTGTATATGCTTGATTGATTTGTTTGTTTCTTTTTACGGATTTGATTTCAAATTTCCGACAATTTGATTAGTGTATATGCTTGCTTAATTTTTTTTTTTTACGAATTACCATTCTTTTGTAGATTATTTGAATCCAGAAAATAATTTTAGATTGTTAATTTTTGTTTTAGATTATAATGATTTAGTGATACAAGTACTACTAATTAACCCATAACTGAGGGGAGAAGTGTTGGATTCATACATTTCCCAAGGGTAATTGCGTATAAGTGAATGCAACGAACCCGACTGAAATTGGAACTCGGCCCTCCGATTTCCAATTTCGATCCGTTATCTGTTACACTACCCGCACATCCAAGCTTTCTGCATATGGTATTCTCAAGCGGTCAACTATCTAGGCAGGTCCCTGTAAAGATTCGCTAAAAAATGAGTATAGCTGATGAAAATATCCCAAACTTAATAAGAACAAAGTTTTATCGTCAAAATCTTTATTTTATTATTAAGACGAAAGGACAAAGGAGTTTTTGATTATTTATTTATATTTTTATCGTTTTTTAGTAGCTTCGGAATTGTTACGTCAATGGCTGATCATAAATTATCATGCGGAAATTTTAGCGTCTTTTTGTGCTGATTTCGATAGACTTGCAAAAATCAGACTCTTGTCTGATTTTAATGAAACATTCAGGACTTATTCATAAGTTATTTTAGAAAACTTTCTTTTTTAGAAAATCTTGGTAAAAATATCTTTTTTTATATATTTTTCCCCATTTATTGAATTTTATATTTCGAGAAATTCTTTTTGTTGACCTTAATATTTATATTAGTTATAAGTTTCCATCCTTGGAAAATTTAAATCATGAAACAGGATCCCCAATTACAGAAAATCTGCTTGAATCCTGAAATAAAAAGATACAATAAAACTAAGATAGTATTTAATTATAAAAGCTTGTAATTGCTTTTAGGAATAAAATATAGCGTGCGATAGATAAATTGTCGTCTAAATTAGGCAAAATTAAAAATAACACTGACAACTCATTTTCACAAATATATTTACCAAAATTACACAAAAATATTTTGAAATACTAAATAGTAAATTTATACAATAAAATCGCCATTGACATCAACCACAGCCACCAGACGACTTCGGACTCTCCTGCAACTCTTCTGTGTAGTCTCCTTGTTTAAGTTGGTGAATGCTGCCATAAACCTTACCTTCAGTTCATCTTCGGTGTTACAAGTTTGGCTGGTCTCTCGCTCAATTGTGCCCACATATAATAATCAAAGGGTTTGCATTCTGGGGAGTTAGGTGTTCAGATGTAAGGGGTGATGTAGTCACAGAAATTGTCTGACAGCCATGACTGTATTCTCCGTGTTGAGTCTGAGGCCCTGTGGGAAGATGAATGGAGACATAACGTCGTCATCACTATTGATCACTCCAATCACCTTCATAATGACCATTAGACTCATCCAATTATTTCCGAATCCTCTGCACTGTCCTCAGATTAACACCCAAACACTCTGAAATATTTGCATTGGAGCTTCCCTGCAAATGCCGAGCAGTACAGCATGCCGTTTCCAAATTACTGGTGGAGCGAATTGCACCATGATGCTCTTTTTTCTCACAGAAAAACTTAACTACCCTGCTATACTGCGCAGTTGACAAAATCAATGACAAACAGCGCGCATGCGCGAAATTAATAATATAAAATGGCAACAATTTACCCATCGAACTCTGTATATTATGGACCCTATTTCTTATGAAAAAATGTTTCGATGAATAATGAATTTTTACAAGAATTGATATATTTTTTAGATTTTAATTATAATAATCTATAAAGTTTTAAATCTCCTAATATTCTGTATGAATTTTTAGCACTTAAGTGACATTGTTAATGAGTAAAAACTATATTTAAAAATTATAAATATAAGTATAATAGGTTATTACAATTCAGCGACCCACAATATTTTAAGAAATTTGATTATTTGTGTTTATAAATGTGCCGATTTTTGTAAATACGGATGTCCAAATGATCAGAATTACTATTAAGAGAGGAATAAATAATTGTCTCATCAACATAGATATCGAGCTGAGAATTGATATCAGGGAAGTCATATACAAAAATTAGGAATAACGTAGGTCCAAGGATTGAACCTTTGGTAATAGCTACATGAATGCAAAAAGATTTAGAAGACAAATTTCATTTCGCGATTTGATAAGAAAGCGTGAATCTTTTCAAAAAATCGTCCAGAAATACCATAACCTTTCAGCTTGTGAAGAAGACCAGTATGCCAAACACTGTCAAATGCCTTTGAGATATCCAAAGCAACAGCTCGAGCTTCCCAATTCTTATCTAAATCTTGATAATCTCTTTCAGTAATAATCGTTCATACATCAGCAGTTAACATAGAGAAGTGAAAGCCATATTGCTTATTTGAAAGAAGACCCTAGAAAGGGAGAGGATTAATCAACTCAAATTTGTTTATAGCCTTTAGTACTTTGCCAAAAAGAGATAGAAGGATAATAGGCCGATAGTTAGAAGGATCAGATGGTTTGCTTGAGTTCTTAAAGACTAGAACTATAGAAGAGGGTTTCCTACAAGCAGGAAAGGAAGAAGCAGTAATGCATTTATTGTAAAGTTTAGAGAGAACAGGAGCCAGTTCAGGAGAACATTTCTTAAGGACTATTGCAGGGATACCATCAACTCCACATGCTTTATGAGGATCCAGTTTAGAGATTATAGCAGAAACTATGGACGGAGTTATATACATATCACTTAAAAGAGAATCAGTACAAAGATGATTTAATTTGTGTTAAAGGGAAATAACTGATATTGAGACATCCAGAAGAGGCGTGGCATGTGGAACTAGAACAATCTACGTCGGTGTGCAAAATAAAAAGTTCGGTTCGATATCTCGGTATCAGTTATTTCCCTTTAACTCAACTCTCCATGTTTTTGTTTGCCTCTGATGTCGCCAGGTATTGAACTCTGGTCATGTCATTGGATTACCAATGATTTTATCCACTGGGTCATGTTTCCTTGAGTGACTTGACTCAAAGTGAACAAAAACTAACTGAAACTGTGATATCCGGAAGAGGCATGGCACGGGGAACTAGAACAATATACCCCGGTGGACGAAATAAAGGGTTCTGTTCGAAATTTCAATCACCTGAAGAAAGCCGGCGTGTACAACGGCCCGGCCGAAATGTCGTGAATATAGCAGCAAAGATGAGGATAACAGTCCGAACACTGTAAATAGTGTAAATAATTGCAATACCTCATCTCAGAAATATAGAAAGATATTAAATACATTTGCTGTTTACCGATGCGACATAGAATAAGGTGAGTTTCTGCATTAGTTCAGTGTTCTAATTGATTTAGCATAAATCCAACTATATATTTTTGTGCGCGTGCGTTCCTGTCAGTTGTGCACGAACTCGGACCAATTTATTAAATAGCAAAAAAAAAAAAAAAAAACTGCAGCAAATCACCAGCTAGCCACCCCTACTGGCAATTTTATCCTAATTCACTACACATTCCCTGATGAATATAATTAGAATCTGTTTTAAGTCATCACTATTTGATGATCATAAATATTAAGTGTTTATTTTCTTTATTTAACAGTAAATGTATCCTTTATTTTTAAATGGGTCAGTGATATGCGCAAGTATACAGACCACCTCTCGAATGTCTGCTGTATCGCGTATAACTTTTCTGCCATTAAATGTCCCTTCATTAGCGATCATGGCTTTCTATAGATTATTGTTTTTTTTTTTTATTATCAATGAATTGCCACGTCTTGTTGGAAAAGTAGTGGAGTAGTTTTTCGCCGTCTTCTTTGCGGTGTGGAATCCAGAGTTCTCCTATCAACCATGACTAAAGGGTCCCGTCTACCTTACTAATGAATGGTGAAGATGAGGGCGAGAAAAGAGAAAAAAAAGAGATATCTTTTCCAGGGCATTTTGCTTAAGTGAACACGGCAGATGACACCGAGACTTGAACTTGGCTCGCGGATTTCGCTTTCCGCTAATATTTCTGCCGATAAGTGTTACACTACATGTACATCGAAGGGATATATATTAAGGAATTCAATAAAGACGTATGGTGATAGATAGATAGATCTGAACTAATTTCGATATATATATATATATATATAGAGAGAGAGAGAGAGAGAGGGGGGGAGAGAGGGAGAGAGAGAAAAATATACTCTTAAGGTGCGCTATATTTATGGGATAAAGTGCTCAATATCAGAGATAGAGCGTGTGTAAATATAAAAGTGAATATTGAAGTCAACACTTAGAGGCGACAGGTTGTTTCATGCTAGACGCAATCGTCAGGCCACGAGTGTTGTTTTGTTTTGGTTATTTATATATAACCGTTTGTTTTTTTATTATTTATTTATTATTAACTCCTCTGTTTAAATTGTTATTTAACTCCTCTTTTTAAAACTTCACACTGTTAAATTTTAATCCCCTCTTTCACCTTTAGGTCTTCCTGTTCTTCTTTCTTCTATTACACCACTCTCTAGATCTTTTATACATTTCCCCTCTCACACTTCTTTCCCACCCCCACACTCTCACTAAAATTTAGTTTTTTATACCCAGAGTTATATTTTCTAATTTCTTTTTGAATTTGTAGGTCTAATGATTTGGATCGTAATTACGATTCGAATGTAATAAATTATAACCATGGAATATTAGTGTTTGAGCCATATATATATATATATATATATATATATATATATATATATATATATATATATATATGTGTGTGTGTGTGTGTGTGTGTGTGTGTATGTGTAGAAGGGGAGAGAAAGATTTATTGATAAATCCGTGGGTAGGAACAGAATGTTATAGATAGATAGATAGATAGATAGATAGATAGATAGATAGATACGAAAACGACTAACTAGCTAGATAAAGAAGATAAAGCTCTCTTTATTTTTTAGATATATAACACTCATATCATAATTAAATTCACTGGGTAGTAATAAAAATTTTATGTAATTTCTTGTTTATAATTAAATATATCCCTTAATATCTATTCAGCTAGAGAAGGCAATATAATATTCTATAATGAGCTTCAAGATTAAGGCAGATTCTGCTTTCATAAATTAGAAATTAATACCTGATACAATTTTATGATTATTATTCTTTCTCTTACTAAATATTTCCAAAAGTACAAATATAAAACTTTACGAAGGTGGAGAACTCAGTATCTATATACATACAGATATGACTCAAGAAATTAACAGTTATCTCCCATGAATTTAAGTTTTATTAACTGGAAAACACACGCATTTAATTGTTTGATTAGTTTTTTTTTCTTTTTTTCCCCCTAAATCATTGGATATTAACAAGATATTATGCTTTTATCTAACAAGTAGATTGACTGTGGGTTTAATTTAGCTGTTTTGGTTTAGTGGTATATCAACTTTATGGATTATTTACTACTGGAATCTAAATATTTTGAACGCAGTTTTATGCATTCAACTGCAAATATTTCGTGAATAATTTATAATTTCAGGGTAAACGTGGGTTTATAGATATATAGTTTGTAGATGATCTATTCTAGGTGTTATATGTTTTGATATGAATCTATTTCTTTAATGTAGGACATTAATACTGTTTCGGCATTTTCAAATAGTTTTCTGAAGTATTATTATAGTATTTATGTCTTATAAGGGCTAAGTGAGAACACTCAGTTAAAATGTGTTTCAACGTGAGTGCAGCCTGACATGGTGTACATGTTAGTTCAAACATGGTGTACATGTTGGTTCCCTGGTGAGAAAAAGAGACGGGTTGAGTTTGTATATTTTTATTTGCAAGAAGAATGTTTGTAAAACGTGCGATATTTAAAATGTTTTTTGTCACCTATTTCATACTTATCATTTCAAACTTATTATTGACATTGGTAATTTAATTGAAAATAATATTCGCAGTCGTTATATTCTCGACTAATTGCTGCGCTAAATATGCGCCTTGTTACTTACAGCAAAGGCTTAAATGTTCACAATGTTGGTTAGATATTTTTTGCGTATTGCTCTTCCCAATTCCTTACCATTCTTCTCTTTCAAGCGCCTTGAAAGCAACGATTGAAACTAGTAAACAAAATCTATTACGTTTTAATTAATTCTCCATTATCATCACTATCATCATCATAAACACCATCATCAACAACTACAGTCACAGCAGTAGCAACAACAATAATCAAAGAGCCCTGTGTAACCTTCTGCGACAGCAAAATTAAGGACAATAACAGTAATATAATGAAGTACTTCTGATTAAAATTCAATTCTCGTTACCTACTGAAATTAAAATATTTATAAATTTAATTTTAACTAAAGCAATCAATGATTTGACATTACTTTTCATCAGAACGGAATATTGTTCGTGTAAAATAAAGAGTGTAGATAACAAAATAAAAACAAGTTCTTAATTATTTCTGTAAAATATATTTGTGCTTGTTATCAGACGTGTTCAGTTAAATTTTGTCAAAAATGTAGATTTTTTTTCGGTCACTAAAAAACAATAAAATGCCAGAATTGTCTCCCTTTCACTCTTTAACGGATGCATCTGCATTTAATTCTGTCTTTTGGATTAATTCTTACAAAATTTAATTTAAAATACAGACCTTCATACTTTCACACGCTTTTAATCGATTCATAATTATCTGATTACCAGTCATTTTTTTTTATCTTTACATGAATATAGTGACTGTCAAGTAAATCTTCGACCATTTACAATATATTGAAAAGGTGTTCAAATCAGGTACGTAAACCTGACACACACGGAACGATGACAAATTACACATTCTTTTCAGGGATTATCTATGAATTCGTAATATCTATTTTTTTTATCAGTAAACCACACAGACACGGAGACACACACTATTTTTAAAGGAAATTATGTCACACTTATGTTCACTCTATCGTCTCGAATTATAAGTAGCGAATTTTAATATCATCTCGAATTTATATATATATATATATATATATATATATATATATATATATATTTCAAATATCCTTGTTTTTCTCTTCCTCCTCCCCCTTATGTCACACTTTACGTCATGCGTTTATTTATTTAAGCTTTTAAATAACAAAGCGTTCATTAATTTAAAAAAAAAACGATTGAGAAAATAGGGGAAAATTACTATGTAAATCTTTCACCCCAAGAAAGAAACTCTTCAGAACCAAAATTTGTTTTATCGACGGAGTCAGTATTTATTTAGGTTTATTTCATATATATATATATATATATATATATATATATATATATATATATATAATGATAAATATACATTTTTTCCTCAGTGGTAGCATCACTCTGAGTTTCATACCCAAACTTCATGTGCTGAGTTAAAACTGACTGTTACAGCTACGGGCAAATACTGAATCCCCAAACAAAAAAAAAAAAACACCATGAAAGTATAAAAATACATTTCTAGAGTAAAAATACCAGCAATACATTTTTATGTTAAAAAAATTACCAACAATACCTATTTATAACAAAATTACCAAGAATACAATTTTATAGCAAAATGACAAACAACACAATTACCTGTAGTTGAAGGTATCGAATAGCGTTCAAAATATTTAGATTTCTGCATTAAATAACCTATAGAAGTTGATGTTCCGCTAAACAAAACAACCAAGTAGCAGTAACAAATTATCAACTACTGGATTTCTGTACCTTGACTTATAATGGTTGTTTGTGTTCTTTTTATTTTTATACATTTTGTGAGCTTTCCTCTTCACATTAAATCTGGAATAACACTATGAAGACATTCAGAAAAATAATACGTAGTGTTTATAGTCAAAAAGTCATAACTGACCGGCATGTACAAAATTGGTTTGCAAAATTTCATTCTGCAGAAACATGGTTAAAAAGACCGGGGCTTTCATGCAGTTGAGGTACCAAGGAGGAGAGATCGTTAGAAGAACAACTATGAAAATATTTATAAAAAAGACAGAAGAAAGCAACGTCATGGCGGTGGGAAAGTGACTGAAGTCGAGATGACCCTTGTTTAGATTGTCTGAAAATCTCGAGATATAGCCAGAACAACATACCAGATATGGCAACAGTATTCATTGCCCGGATGAAAATGTTAACGCCCCTTTATTAATCTAAACTTAGTCTGAAATATAAAGTTATAATAGTAGGACACCTACTGAGAATCGAACTCATTACACTAGCAACAGTCGACAAGAATTGTTATCACTGTATGACATATACTCACAATATGAATGTAAGAAAATGCTTATTGTATCTCGACAGGAAGCAAAATTTTAAGGTCGAGATATAGTCTAAATAAACCAGCTAGAAGTGAAGGGTTTATTTTTCAAAATGCAATAGGGATATGCATATCGCGCTAATTATATATCTTTGAGGATATGTATTGCATTAATTAAGTTTAAGTATCTGTAAATAATTTGGCAAAACTCTAATCACTACTTCCTCTGGTATTCCTTTCCGTAAAAATCTAGTACAATTTTTATCAAGTAGTGTAAATTTCACTAAAGATGGCTGCTTATAAAAACAAGGGACTCAAAGCTATAAATAAGTTTCACTTCAGATTATAAACAATCATTGAAACAGTCTTAAAGGTTACTCGTTTTACTTGCAGAAGGAATACGAAACGATAAATATATTTTCATGGGTTTTTACCAAAGATTAACCACTTCAGCATTAGATGATTGCACAGCATTAATTTTAAACTGGAAGAGCGATACGAAGTAAGATGAAAAATACCGGGACTGTTACCATGGTAACAGAGCTAAAAAACGCATAGACAATCCGCTTGACACAGATTGAACTGCATCGTACATACATACTAAGCTATAATGTTCTCACTCACTTCAGTTATTTATGGTAGTGCTTGGAAGGAAAGTGTGTAGAGTGTGGTCGTCTCACCACACCACAGATGTTCCATCAGTTCCATCTGGCTCTTGCAGTAGTTTTCAGCCAAGTACAATATTCCTCACCCAGACTTCAACCATATTTCCTAGATCTCGCCCTAGCGATTTTTTCCTCTTTCCAAAAATCAAATCCCACTTGAAAGAAACAGTATTTCAAGACGTCAAGTAAATCCAAGATAATCCAACGAGTCATCTGCTCGCTATCCCCAAAAGGGAGTTCAATGAGTGCTTCCATCAATGTAAAACAATGCTGGATAAAGTGTGTGGCCTCAGAAGAGGGCTACTTCGAAGGAGATTAAATGCCGAATTGATATGTATTGTAGTTTTCTTTTTATAGCACTAGGTCCGATACTTTTTAATCATACCTCGTATAAAATTCTGCAAAATGAAATGCAGCTTTTAAGACAGAGACGTTGTTACTGGCATAAAGCATAATGAGTGATAATCTTCCAAGGATTTCCTACTGTTTGTTTTTTAATCGTTTCTCCCCAAGTAAGGCGATAATGATACTAGGACGCCGTAGGTTACAGGGAGTGAAAGAAAATGAGAAAACTACTGAAGATAAAGCACAATAAAGGAGCACGATTTAGGAAGACAGAAGATGGTGATTGACATTGCATTTAAAATTTTCAAGATTTTATTGTCCTTTATACCTTTCCCAAGGTTATTAGCACGAATCCATTATATTCACTCATGTGCTAATACCATTGGGAAAAGTATGAATTCTCTTCTTCTCCCTCCAGCTATGGGTAAACAGCAGGACAGACCGGGTTCTACATCCTTGGATGGCAACTGTTCTACCGCAGAAAGAAATGGCAACCTACTGCAGGAAAAGATCTGCCTCGTCAGTCATCTATCGAAAGATACATGATCACCTACGCGTGTATCACGCATGGAACATAACTGATTGACTGATTGTCCTTTATCCTTTGGTAGTAAAGTGACTGAATTCGAGATGTCAGATCAGGATCGATTACATTACAAACCCTTCGTTGAATTTTGTAAAGAATCTCTAGATATCCAACAGGAGCTCTACTCCAGATATGACAACAGTATTCAATGCACGGACGAATGGTAGATTTATAAATGTGCACGATGGATTCTAACGAGAAAAAGTTTCCTAGGAGCAGACCTAGCAATGGATTCGATATAGTCGCTTCACTTCATGTCAGTGGAAAATGTGAATCTAAGAAGGTACAATGTGTTGTACTCTTGCAACTTAGCATCAGCCATGTTGGTACAGAAAAGGTTCATTATGGTGATTAAATTAAGGCAGTTGTATTTTAGAAGCGTTAAAATATACAAGCCATTTCTAGCCCTCCACTGATTGGAGGTTCTTTTCGAGAACATTTACCAGGTTTACTTCACCCGATCTGTCGAACTTGCTACTAAGACAGGAGTAAATAGTTGTGTCCTCTGCTTAATTGCCTAATTGTAAACTGGTGACACCAGGAAGGTCGTTATTTAAAAACCAACATTCGGTATCGGGACGTTTCGGGATCGAATAGAGACCATTGTCCCCGGTGACGAGGATGTATTAGCATTGAACTATTGTGTGTTGCATCGGTGCTTGTATGAAAGAGTGGTTTCAAATGGAATACAGCTTTGTAGCATTCGTAAATTTCACTTGGGACCACTATTTCAGAGAAGTTAGACTACATCTACATTAGAAGAAACCAAATAAAACATCAGATCTGCTTATTAAAGATAACGTTTTTATTAAAGAATATCCCACCCATTTTAGTTGGTATTTGTCTTTTTATCATATTAATATTTCTCTACTTTTTACTGTACCAATTCTTTTTAGGATGTGGGTGATCATCACTCTCTGCATCTTGCTTTTTTTTTGTTGCTCTAAATAACTTTATCTGTTACGATCTCTCTTTGTCCCTATTCTGACATTCATCTATACTGACGCATAAAGAATGTTATTCCTTGTTTACCCTGAT